>JAAAKQ030231446.1:0-11269 GCA_010016005.3 Zanna intricata | reverse complement strand
TCTGAATTTTTCAATTAATCTTTTCACAGTTGACGAGGTTACAACACTATTTTGACCATATTTTGTACGAAATTTTTGAACTGCAGCCGCTAAAATTTCATTATTTTTGAAATATTGTTCAATTATCAAAACACGTTGTTGTATCGTATAACGCTCCATTTTTACGAACCCTAAATTCTTAGCTATCAACTTGTCCTTTTTCAGGGTTGCCAACAATTTACTGCAAAAATGGCGGCAAATTCAAATCATGCGTTAATTTTGGGACATCCTATATAACTATATACATACAATTGTAATTTATTTGGAAGCAAATTTAATAAAGAGTACCTCCAAATATGATTAAATATGCGTTTTAATTGTTTTCATTTAAAATGTAATTTTTAATTGAGAAATAGGATAAGCCATGTTTTTAAAACAATAATTGTAATTGCTGCATTTATGAACACACCTTAAAACCAGCAAATGCAATTATATTTTTAGCAGATGATAAGTATAACAATTTTGAGAGGCGCTGGAAAACTTTTGATTCTCAATGTGGGCGGTGGACAAAAAGTTTGAGGATAAATGCTATACATAATAGTATCAATATTGTGACGTCATAACTCAGTAATCAATATTTATTCACTACAATAATTATTGTTTCTGTGCTTAAGATTATCACAGATTGTGGCATTAATTTTATTATTATTAGTAAATAAACCTCGCTATCAATGTCATCGTATATACGACCATTAAGGACATTTAATGGTTTTAGATAAATGTTAATGTTGAATTTACTTTAGAATCGGTTGCGCTACGTATAATAATGTACCAAAATTATTTAGTGCTTGTAAAAAACAACAGAGTATGTACATACTACAGAAAGTCGGTAGTATGAAAGATCGATTAGCATAAAAATCTTTTTCTCGAATTTTAATATTATTGTATTATTCCGTAACCAATAATTACAAAAACATAAAATGATAAATTAATGAAATTAATAAATAATTTACATAAAAATAATAAATAAATATATATGTATATGTAATTTACAATATATATATATAGTAATTAATAAATAATTACATAAAATTGATAGTGTTTATCAATTAATGCGCTTTCCTACTGTTTTATTTATTTGAAATTCATAGATTCTATTTTAATTTTCAAAGATCTAGAATATAGTTAAATTTATTACCTTGTATTTACATCCTTTTAACGATATCTTTTTATCGAAATTTATCAACTTTTCTCCATTGTCATAATGGGTGATGTGAATAAAATTCAATAATAACTTATACTAGAACAAACAGTTAGCAAACTGCTAAGTATATCTATTCTGGTTTATTAAAGTATAATTGAAGTTGTTTAAGTAATTGCTCAGAGTTGCCCAGTGGTTATAGTAGCAATCTATTTAACATTTTGTTCGAAATTAGTATTGTGCTCCCGTAAGTTAAATTCAATTAAGTTTTAAAATTTATTTTATGAATAAGTTACCTTTTTCAGGATTACTGAAGATTTATGATTTGAGATATTTAAAGTTTTTAAAGATTAGATTTTATATAAATTGTAATAATTCGTAGTTCATAACTGGAACTCTTTTTCTTAGAGTATAACCTGGACTCTTTCATGATTTGTGTAGTCTTCAAAATACCGTTTTACAATCAAAGCTACCTTAAATTTATAAAATATACACGAAAGCTCGTCGATTTATTTTCATGTACCATATGTGTAAGAAACCTTTGTACCTTAAATACGTTTGAGATTTGATACATGTTTTTAACATTTAATATCATATTTGCATTTCAAAATTGTTTATTTACTGAATCTGTGTATTCACTATCATGCAGAATGCATAGAACTGTGTATTTTCACACTCTTAAAATCTCTTTTGTTATGGTTCTTACCTTAACTACAGAACTGTGGTTCTTTGTACCATATTGTTATAGAACTTTTAATTTGCTAACACGGAGATTAATAAACTTTGAAATAATTTCACATTCAATATTTTTTAATGCCCATGTATTGTTTCAGTATATAAAGTCCAATCGCTCATTTCTGAATAAATTTTATTGTATACTGCTCACAGTATGCTCAGTTCAGTTGTTGAAGATCATGTTTGCACTGATCTTTTTTTTTGTCCATAATGTAGTCTTTCTTTAATACTGCCGGAAGCAAATGTATGTTTTTTCCTGATCAAATATTGTTGCTTTATAAAGAATGTTACTCTCTTGTTGAAGTGTTAGCGAAATACATCATTATTTACAGTATTGTTTGTGCTGTGCATTGTGGCTTATGCACCCAAATGCATTTTATCAATCAATCAATCAATACTGTTACTGCATCCACTGACATTAGCCATGGCTTTGAGATGGAAACAAGGAAGTGAGCGAATGCCTTGTGTAATCTTTAGACTAGAGATATCCACCGCAGAGGAACCAAATATTGCACAACTTTCAAGTCAGTAGCAATATATTAATTGCAGGGAGAGTTAAGGGAACTTCTCAATTGCCTTCTAGATTTTCTAATGGGAACATCAATGTACCGATACACAGGCTCTTAATGTCAGACATAATCTTAAATTTCAAAGATGGTATAATACAAAGCTGTTTATGTTTTTCCTGTCATTACATTATATTGGAATTATTAATCATTTCATAACAAGATCTGTAATTCTGTATTTTTCATATTATATTTTGGGAAAATGTCAATAAATATCTACATATAATACGTATATGCATATACTATATATGTAAATATATTAAAAAATTTGAGATTTTGATGTAGGAAGATAGTTAAATTTAATTATATATATATTTTACTACTTTTTTATTTTTAATATTAGACATGCACTTTATTTTTACAGATCAATGTTTAAAATTAATGAAATGCTTATGTTTAGTAAATTTGTCATTCTAGTCAGTTAGTAGTCCTTGTGTTGAAAAATTTTTGACTTTGATAATTAGATTTTCTCTTCCAAGTTTACTCAAGTTGGGGTTTCAATTACTGCACTTCGCCACTGTCAGATCAAGAATTTGTCTACCATTTTCATCCATCTCCACCAACATTGCTTTCATCACTTGCCTACTACACTCATTCTTATCATGGATTTTCTACTCTCTTCATTTGAATTTAAAATTTTGGTTTCCTTCCATTTTCATTCTCTTTATTTGCCAGAACTTCTGCAGTTTTCTTCGTCCATTTCTATTTAGCAAACTATCAGGCTCCCAACTGTTCTCTTGCTATATTTTGCTTATATTGATTTAGAATTAAATATTAAAATAAAAAATTCAGCCTCTCCACAACACAGAATAAAGGAAAACATTTTTATCCTAATTTTACATAAGTCAAAGCGATTTCAGACCTTGGGTCATCATGAGTGACGAAAAAATCTTAAAAGATATTACATATATACACAAATAAAATGATAAAACTTATTAAAAGAGAGTGAAAAAATTAAAAATTATAAGAACAAATAATTGTTCAGTCAAGTTTAAAAACCTATTTATGAATCTACCTTTCTTTATATTATTTCTCCTTATCTTCCTTAAAATATTTCTCTGAATTTTGTCTTTGCATCTACTCTCAATTTTTCTTTTGCCAGAACGTAACTCTACTATTGAGTAAATAAATATACAGATAAAATACTTGTATAAATTATCATCTTTTACTGTTTCAGATCTGTATTTAAAAGTAAACTTAAATGTCTACTTATTTAATTTTCTGTCACTCATAAGAATTCAGTTTTATTGTATTTTAGCTGTCAGCATAATCTCAATTATTGGAATATTTTATTTCATTTATAATTGAATCTAAAATATAATATCATTTGTGTTACAACAAAAACTTAATCATTAATTTCAAAGAAATACAGAATTAAAGTTTCTTCACATTGCTAATCTTTCTTTATTTCAATATTTGTTTTAAATAATTTTTATTAGTTATAAGTTATAATAAATTTAAAATGTATTGTTCTCTTAATTACTTTAATATTTTATTTATTTGTCATTAGTTATTCTCATAATAATATTTTCTTAATATCTATATACTGTGGAAAATGATTGACTTCATTGGTAATAAATTAAATTTTTCTCTAAATTTGATTATTCTAAAACTAAAAAGATTGACGATGTAATAACCCGATAAATTGAAGCTTGCTTCTATTTATCGGGTTAATTTATTTAAAAGCTAAAATACATTTAATGGACAAGTTCTGATAAACATCCAGAATTAAACAACTTTGGTTGTAGTTTCCACTCTTGACATTTTTATTAGTGTCCAATAACTTTAGCATTTAGCAACTTAAAAATTATTTTATCTCATAGATTAATTCATTTTGTTCATTAATTTTCCTTCCCATTAATTCACAAAATCGTTTTATTTTATAAAAATGTATTTTATTGGTGAATTTTTCTAAGGGTATTTATAATTTCTTTTTTTTTTAAGTTATTGTTTTTAGATTAAGAAACGAAAGTTTGAAACCTGCATCTTTATATGTAATCAAAGTTTTGTAGGTTATGAAACCATTTATTTATATAAATATATTTGTAATCTTTCAGATTTGTAATGAGAGTTTGATTAATTTAATTTAATAAATACAGTTTTATATCAGTTAATATCAAATACTATATAAATAATTATTTTTATTTCCTTTTTCTATGTCCCTAAATATCAAGTTATTGCATTAATATAAGAAAATTACAAACCTAATTTTTCATACTTCAAAAAGCAAAAATTAATAAACATTTGACATTTTTTATTGTAATAAACAATAGAAAAAGAAAGGTATGGGAAAATTGAATTCTTTATGATTAATTCATTACAAATTCCCAACATTTATGCATCAGAATAAGGTATATTATGTTGTTAAGAGTGTGAAGAATGTAAAGCCTGACTGGGATTTAAATTCAGTACCTTCTGAATGAAAAATAAAGACACCATCACTAAATTATGAAAGCTGAGATTTACAATTTGTATTTTTTAGAATTTTCTGAAATAAAATATTTATAAGAACCTGATGAAAATATTCCTGAAAATTTAAAACTACAATCACTTTGATTAACGTGGAAGCAGCCACCTATATATCATTACTAAATAAAGGTGCCATAGATGTGCTGGACCCTTCTAGATTATCATACATTTCATATGCTAATTATTGTATAGAGAAATAAAAATAACCTTCTCTGTAATGACATGTTAATATGTACATTAAAATTATATTTCAGAACACAAGCACCATTTTCAGATTTATTGGGAAATTTCATTTCATGGAGATCATCATAATAATACAATTGATATACACTTAAATAAATAAATTATATTAATTGCACAAGTGAACATAAAACCTTTACATCATGTTGCAGGTGTGGACCTAAGTAATACCATAGAGTCACTGACTCTATGAAATGTTTGTTTTTTTTTTTTAAATATTATCATTACTATGTGCTTTATAATTTTTACAATCAACATTATATCATTATTGATTTACATATATTTTAATGATAATGTTGTGATGACTTCCATGGAGTTCAATAACTCTGAAGATTAATGCAATGAAATGCATCAAGGCAAGTGACAGATATAGAAATGCATTTTTTTAATTTTTATAAACATCTTTATATTGTATTATAAGATCTGGCTACAGTATCATTTATAATGAATAAATTGAATATTGGGTGGAAACAGATTTAAAAACAACCCTTCCTCATCCTGCTATTAATTAAAACTGAATTTTTAGTTGGTCTCATTTAAACCATATTTGGATAAAATATGTTGAAGTATAATGCAAGTATTACAAATTCATATACTGTGAAGTATCAGAAATGATGTATATTTTTCAATGAAATGAATCCAGTTTTTCTATATCCTTGAATTGTTTATCAAGTGTGTGGTAAATAACTACAGGTTAAATATTGTAACAACTTTTAGTTTTGTTAGTAGTTGAATTCAGTATAATAATTTGTATTTTCTGGATAGGAGGATGCGTCTTTATACTTCACACATCAGTTTAAAAGCGATGCTGA
This sequence comes from Zanna intricata, assembly GCA_010016005.3. Lineage (NCBI taxonomy): Eukaryota > Metazoa > Arthropoda > Insecta > Hemiptera > Fulgoridae > Zanna > Zanna intricata. The sequence goes on along the minus strand of JAAAKQ030231446.1, from coordinate 5,267 downwards.
AAAAATAGTTAAAAGGGAAAAAGACATTGAAGACATTAAAAATAAATTGCGTTCAGAACATGAACTACTTTCTAAAAACAGTAGATATAAGGTAAGCTTTAATTTACAGTAGCCTAAGTTGCAGTTTTCTAATATAATACTAAATGAGTTTTGAGACCTTCAAAATGAAAAGTATGCAATTACATTTGTATTAGAATTACACAGTATATTCTAGTTAATGGGTCTATATAATTTATATTTTGAAGAATAGAGTAATGTGTTATTGTTGAATTGCCATTATTGTTTCAGGTTTAGTTACAAATTTTGTGTAGTGCTGTAAAAGTTTAAATTTTTCCATTGCCTGTTATTATTATTTCCATCCTGTTATTATTATTTATGTATTTATAAAAATTGTTTATTTTACAAAATTATGTTAAAAGGAGACTTGACTAATTTCTTCTGTTCTGTTGAAATATTCTCTTCTTTTTTGTCAAAACTTGTAGTGCATCAGTCTCTGACAGTCCACTGGTCATTGAAATGAGAATTTATTGAAATCTTTTAAATATATGTTTCTGAAATTTTGGTTGTTGAATATATCTTTTTTTAAATGTGATTTGTGTCATTGTATGCTGAGTTATATCCATCAGATAGGGAAGCTACAGAATGTTTATATTTATTCTATTTAATGCTTTATTTAGGAAGTAAAATAACGAATGATGGAAAAAGCAGAAAAGAAATAGTGAGCAGAATACATCAGGCAAAGACTGCCTTTTACAAAAAGAAAAATTTGTTTACATCAAATAATATTAGCCTCAAGTTGAGAAAGAATTTACTAAGAAAATTTGTGTGGAGTATTCCATTGTATGGGAGTGAGTCATGGACAATTGGTGAGGCTGAAAAAAGGAGGTCTTTGGCTTTTGAAGCATGATGTGTTACAGAAGAACGCTGAAGATAAGTTGGATAGAAAAGTATCAAATGAGGAGGTATTTAGGAGAGCTAATGAAGAGAGAAGCTTGCTAAAACAATTGAAAAAGAGAATTGTGCAACTAATAGCACATATTCTTAGACACCAAGGCCTAGTAAAAAGGGTGATAGGAGTAGTGGAAGGGAAAAATTGTAGGGTAAGATCATGTTTGGAGTTCATAGAATATAAAGGATGATATGTACTGTAATTCATACTGGGCACTAAAGAGAAGAGCTAATAAGAGAGAAGAGTGGAGAGCTACTGCCAACCAGCTTAAGGGCTGTTAACTGAAAAAAAAAAAAAATGCATACGAAGGAGTTTCTAAAGGTTATAATTTTGATGATTTATCATGTGCAAGTTTGTTATTAAATTTTTTCTACATACTCCAAAAATTAGTAAAAATAGTATCAGTATGTACATCAATTTGACCATTACAGTTTCTGAAAAATACATCTCATCACAATGAAAATTATCTCCGCAAAGCATTAAAATCTAAACAGATAGTACTCTGAGATGAGATGAATTTACCCAGAACAAGAATTTAAATTTTCAATATATGTATATATGGATGCTTTAGATGATTTGTAAAAAAAATTAATTTTTTAATAAGGAGATTATTACTTAAATAGTTTTACAGTAAATTTCATACAGTTTATTTTTACACGTGTTATTTTCTGCACTGTAAAGCTCATAAAGATATCAACATGGTAGTTCAATTCATCCCAAACATGTGAAAGCAACAGGAAGGGGAAGGAAAAATTTGATTTTTTTTTTAAATTCCATAAAAAGTTGTTACAAGATGTAAAATTTGTGTTTTTTTTGTCATCCCCAGGCCGGATCTGGAGTGAAGCATAAATTCAGCTCGTGGTGGGGGTTGTCCACGCTAATGGGCCTTCCCACCACCGGCAGTACACCTGGCATGACAGGGTAGCCCATCAGTTTGGATTTTGTAATCCTGCCTGCCTCTAACCCCTGAGACAGAAAGACCCAGTCAACCCTGGACCCCACCCCAGAGGCCGGGTCTCAGTCATTATTGCATTTGCCTCAAGTGTAGCCCTTCATGGAGAGGACTACACCGGGATTCAGTCTTTTACTCCTCCGGCATTGAGTAAGAGAGAGCCCTGTGTTTCGTTGGTGCAAGCACCAACAGACAGCATATTAATGCCATGTTCCATCGGTTGCCAATCTATGCCTTGCATGATGTCCACCCAAATAATTTTGAAACACTGTATGCCAGTTAGGTTGAACTTGTACAAGAATGAAATTCTTAGTATATTCCTCAAGTTGAGGCATTAACCAAAAACTTCACTTTATCTGTTGAGATAAATTCATTCAGCTATGTATTTATGAAAAAGTCAGATGAATACGCTTTTTCAAAGGAAATATCATAAAACATATTCACTTAGGTCAATTGCATGTATTTAGCATGAGTTTCTGTTCTTCATATTCCTTCATTATGTCTACTGACATACATTGTAACCAAAAATTAGATTATAAAAGAAACCATCTTTGTCAACATGGTCCACATATTCCCACAGAATATCTTACTTTATTGTTGTTTTTAAACTTTGTACTTGCAGTAATTTATGAGTTGTTATTTTCAATTGTTTCTGCAAAATGTTCCATGTGTTCTGTTGTGGAATTGATAGCTCTAAATTTATTGATATAATTCATTTAACTGAACTATGTTGATAAAATTTTACAAACATATAAATGTTGACGATTGTTTATTGTGCTTTGTTTCTGAAATGCGGTTGCAATAAAAACAAAATCTGTTTTGGCTAATTTATAAAACATTCCTTGTAAAACTATTTTAGTAACGATTTTTATTTATAAAAGTTACATTTTTTATCTGTCATCAAAAAGTGTTTATTTCATAATATTCACTGTAAATTTTAACTTAAATGTGTTTATAAAGTTAATATTTTCATCTCGATATAAACATTTTAAGAACACAAACCACCATGTCAGTCTAGTCTGTTTACACAAAGAAACTAACTACTTCTATTGTTAATTACAGAAATTCCCATTAGATTTGACTATTCACTGTGAAGTATGATGCAGCTTTGAATTAGATAAAGAAAATTTTCATCCAGATTGTATTTGTGATAAACATATTTGCTGTTTCTGGAGGTTAAAAATCCATCTGAGCTTTGTTATTAGACTTTGTATAATTTTAGTTAACTTTAAATATGCTTTGTCATCATTTTGTATAATGATAGTAATTTTGTTTTCTAAGAACAATGAAGTAATGTAAAGAATTAATAATTACTACAGATATTTTAAAAATTTCTCCCTCCGCCCAAGTATATATCTACTAGATATAACTTATTTTTTGAGAAAGGTGGGGTACAGCCCATACCATGCTTATAGATCATTGCCTAAGAAACAGGATAACAGATTACTGTTACAGGTTTTAACATACCATGATTCCTGACTTAACTAGAAGAATAGAACAAGAAGTAGTAAGTGCACTAGTTGAAGACCAATCTGATTTCAGGAACATGATATACTTATAAGATGAAATTTTAATCTCAGGTTAACTTTGGAAAGTTTATTGAAATAAAACGTAGCCAACTATAGTGTGTTTGTAGATTTTGTAAGGAATTTGACAATTTATATTGAAAAAAAAGTTAATTGTAAGAACAAAAAAGATTGAAATAGAGAGAAATAAGAGTTTTAAAAAATCAGATATATAAAATAATTAGAATAGAAGAGCAGCTAAAAAAATTGTTTGTAAAAAAAATGTTTAAAAATGGGAACTGTTTTCAGAAACAGTTCAGAAACAAAAAAAAATTTTAGATTCATTGATTATATTGTTATTTTGGTTGAAAGTAAGAATAAGTTAGAGGAAGAAATAAAAGATAGGCATTAACGCCTGTGGTAGAAATTATATTTAAAGTGAATAAAACATGTAATGAAATGTGCAAAAGGAGAATAATAATCAGAATTAAATATTAAAGTAGAGATCTCAATCTGTTAGAATTTGTAGTTTTTGTATTTTGGTAATAAAATAACAAAGGATAAAAGAAATAAGGTGCAATTAGCATAAGTCAGGTAGGTTTTATGAAGAAAAGAAATTACTGGTGTCAAACATAAATTTAGGAATTGGTACAAAATTCTGAAAAATACGTACGTGGAGTCATAACAGTTATGACATTAAGAATCTTTGACAGATAAAATTGACTGAAAAACAAGAATGGTTACATTTGAATTCTGATTTTGCAGGAAAATTGATATGTTGATAGCATAAAAAAATGAAAACATTTGGACGATAAATTGTAGATTAGAATGACTGAATCCTTCACACAAATGGCAGTGAAGGTGGGCAGTATATTAATGCATTTAGCCAAAGTGAATGCTCTGGCAGAAAATGTAGAAACAGCCACATAGCCAGGATTGGTGGCCAGAATGTCTGGATATTTCCCTTCCCTGATGTGAAGAGATATTTGTTTTTTTTTTTAAATGAAAACTTTTTAATAAAATGAATGTAAATGTTATGAATACATCATTGTTTCCTTTACCTATTAAAACCTGTTGACACTAGTCAATCGGTTACGATTTTAATTCCCATGAGCAGTTAAAAATAAACTTGTGCAATTAGAAATAATCTGGTACTTTCCTTATTTTATTATTAATATGTTTTTCATTTGTGTTAAAATTTGTCATATACCAGATTAAATGACCCAAGCATAGAAGTTTTATTGCAGGGAATTTAAAAATTTGAAACACTAAATTTTGATTGTATCCAATGTAAAAGAAATTTGAATGGGATTAAAAAGACTTAATAGTACAGGTGGCGCAACCAGTCTTGATGTTTGGTGCCATGGCAGCAACAGCCATAATTCAAATCATTCTACTATCCGTTTAGAAAATATTTTCTTTATTGCTTGAATGGGTCTTTGTAAGATGTATTTTGATGTTAGTGTTGGGTTGCAGAACACAATTTTTTGAAATTTTAATTACCTCAATGTACAGATGATATTTTAAACATTATTACATTTTTACATTTAATTTGATTTAATTATACGAGGGTGGTCTGAAAAGTTTCCGACCTCAACATGAAGATAGCAGCACTCGTTGGTGGCAGCACTCAAACTTCGTTGTTCATCTGTTGACAGTTACTCGCCAAATTTTCAGCTATTTTGGACGCACAGTTGTTATGTAATCATTGTTTGAGTGAGTTGATGTGAGTATTTTCATGAAAATGGACAAAATCAAGTATCGAGCTGTCATTAAATATTTGTTTTTGAAAGGCAATACGCCTATGCAAATCAAAGATGAGTTGGATTCTGTATATGGGGACTCTGCACCATCATTTACC
>JAAAKQ030231434.1:0-17050 GCA_010016005.3 Zanna intricata | reverse complement strand
AAAGTTAAAACATATAACAAAATTACTCTTTTTATTAACTAAAAAATACTTTTTAATGTTAATTTTAAAATTATATTGTGAAAAATAATTTTAAAAAAATGAAGATTTTTATAGATACATTTTTCAGTATTCATTATGAGTTATATTATATATATATATATATATAATATATATTCATTATGAGTTACATATTATAGTTATAAAAACTAACTTATTAATTTAATTATTTTTATTGGCATTGGTTAAATTAAATATTGCCATTATTTATTTTTATAAAACTTTGCAAAAGCAGAATTCATTAAACAAAAAAATAAAAAACCTATAGTAACGAATGGTCCCTAAATTACTAAACACTGATATTTCCTTTTATTATAGATAATCAGATTTTAAATTTTTTGAAATGGTTATTAGGAACATAACTTTGGATCGTTTCACTTCCTATTAAAAGGTATATGGGTATATGAGTATTGTGTTTATTATTGAAAGAATATTTCTTCTTTTTTGTTTCTATGTCTTCTGTTGTTCTTGTTCCACATCATCTCATAGTTTTAAGATATTTTGCTTTCATTGAATTTTTGCAATTTGTTATAAGCTTTTGATAATTTCTCTTACTCGCAAAAATAAAGCTAATAAATATTTAAGCTGTTTTAATTCACAAGTTCAGTTTATATTAAGAATAAGACGTAGCTGCAGGAACTTTAGAGAATACATGAAATGAAAGAATTATTAGTTTTATTTGCTTCAGAAAATAATAAAAAAAGTTTTTAGATACAATTATTTTATTATTCTATGGATATAATGAGATGAGAGAATGCTAGTTTAAAAAATTTCTTCTAATTTTATTTTAATAAATTCTTTTTTTTTTTTTTAGGGATCTGCTTTGGTTGAAGCTAATTACAGTCAGTCATATGTAGTACCTACTCGACCGGTAGAAGCAAACTTAGCATTAGAATTAGATTCATTCTATTCTGATATTGCAGCCCTTGATCCAACATCATCAGTTCCATCAGAAGCACCACCTCCAGCTGTAACCGGTGTACCAGCTCCTCCTTCTCAAACAGAAGAGACTGTAACTAATGATACATCTGTTCCTGTTACTAAAAAGAAAAAGAAGGTGATATTCAAGTTATATCCTATTATATAAATACTGACTTCAATATTTAGATTATATTAAGATTGCCTAAAGTTGAATTTTATAAAAGTAACACTGAAAAAGGTTTTGAGGATAAAGAGTATTTTATTATTTTTATGTTTTCAGTATGAAAAATAAGACTTATATAGAGAGACGTTGCCAGCTAATAAATTGAGAAATTATATAATTGAAATCTGGTGTTACTAATGATGCTGATAAAGAAAGATGCAAGGCTGATACAGTTGAGATATCAATATTAGTCGAGCTAACATCTCCATAAATGCCATAAAAGTTGCCTCATTAACCATATCGGGTTAATGAGTTTTTTTTTTAAGTTTGTTTACCTATTAAATTTTTAAAAGTTCTAAATATTACATGAATTTTATATTTATTAAGTAGTGTGGTCACATGATTATGTTAGGATATTTGTCTGTCTCATTCTTTTGGTTGTGTATTATTTGACTCAATTAATATTTTAAGGCAGTAATAAGATATGTAAGCTGTTGGGTGTGGTTCTTATTACACAAAAACAGAATTTTTAAAAATAAAAGAATTTGTTAAAGAAAATTTCAATTACTTATTCGGGAATTGCAAAATGATGTACTTGACTATGTTTCAACAGATAAATTTATTATTTCCTAATATTGTCATAATAGTAACAGGAGTCCCTCAATATGTTATAACTAAACACTTTTATATTAATACATACATCAATTTTATACAGTACATATATTAATTTTCATACATACAGTACATACTTTTTACATCGATAAATTTGGTATTGGCCAATCCATAGATATTAATACTAAATAAAGTACATAGTTTAACACTGTTTATTAAATTCATTCTTCCTTTAAAATAGTTTTTAAATCGTTAATAAAGTTTTGAATTTATCGTAGCAGATCCGACATAATTTAAATTTGGAGAGGCGTCTATTATAAAAAGAAAATTCTCATACCTGCAACTCTTTCATAGTAATCAAATCTGTCCTTTTTATATTACTTTAAATATTGTAATCATATCTGCCCTTTTTACTTTGCACTTTATATTTATTCCACACTATGACTGAAAGCTTCTACGATATTATTCCAGCCAGGTCTCAAGATGGAAGAGCGCATTTTTTCTTAGTCCTAATGTTCAACCCACCACTTTCCTGTCTAACACTCTGTCTGTGTGAGCTTGTGTACACACATAAACGCAGCGTTACATGTATAAAATATTTAGTTCCCGCGGAAAGCATGACGTCACACAGCTGGGTAATTCTATTTTTAAAAAGGAGTGCGTAGTATTTTATTAACACTTAGGTTGTTTTGTTTTAAAACTTATTACGCTGTCACAATGAATTTATCTAACTACGATTATAAAAATATGTACTGTACTAAAGTAAAATTTTGAAGACAAAGAAATTATTCAAAATATATAAAGTTACTTAAAATCTAAAAAAACAACTTATCCAAAATTTTTAATGGTCACATATAATAAAGTAATAAGGTAAAATAGACTAAAATATATGTATATTTTTTAATCTCCTCATTCTGACAACTTAATTGTCACAATATGTATGTAATGAAATAAACCAAGATTTATTCAAAATAATTTTTATTTCATTTACTAAACTATATGTATCGAAGCATTAAAATAATTTTATGTAAAATTACAATAATTTTATGCAAAATTACAATAATTCTAATGTTTTTTTATTAATACTACAATTTTTAATGTTTAGGTATATTTTTTACATACTAAGCTGTACATAATGGTCAGTTATAGAAATTTGTCAGTTACATGCTTTTTATTCTTGAAGAAAATATGTATCATCACATAGGCATGAGGTTATAATTATAAATAAATATATATTACTGTGTACATTTACAAAAAAGGACATGTGAACAGATGAACATGTACATGACCAGCAGAGTTATGGCACAATTAACTGGAATACAACATTACAACTATGGGTCAATTCCACCCAAATGGGCAGGCATTTATTTTCTTCACAGTTGTAATACATTTTTTCTCAATTAAGTTAATATATGTTTGAATTATAAATTTATCTATTTAGAAAATATCAAAATAACTAATAAATTTCATCTTAAGGATGAAATTTCAGTAAGCAGTAAAAATAGTGAATAAAACAACCGTTCTGCAATCATTTTGACTTAAAATATGTTTTTAAATTCATGTGCATTCTTACATTTTAAGGAGCATTTTGTGTCCTGTCAGGTTGCCTACAACTCTAAAGTTATATACCACTTACATAATTTCACTTTTTTTTTCATATGGTTCAGTATGTAATAATTTTGTGTTGAAATATATTAGTAATGTCACCACAATCCCAACATATGAACATCATATTGTGTGATATTTAAGTTCCAGTATTAATGTATATAATTGTGATAATTAATTAATTGATGTAATTAATTACTTTAAGTATATAATCCACGTTTCTGCTTCACAACGAACAAAGTTTGATATTAAATCTTTTCTTGGGATTAAATTATTTTAAACCTAACTTTCTCTTGAACAAAATTAAACTTTCTTCTATATAGGAATTTCTGAAAGGGGATGAAATTGTTTTTGAAAATTTTAGGGATATGATCAGTGAATGGTCTTATTTTATGCAGTTAATCATAAAAATAAAACCATTCCATATAGAACACTGTAACTTTCAGGATAAGGTATTAGTTAACTACTTTATCTTTTGATGAGAAATAGAATTTCAGCCCCTTCTTGGGGAGGGGAGTGGCACAGGTGTTGTAATTCAAATATTTTAAATAGTAACTTGGTGTGATATATCGTTTTAGAAGTCTGTTTAACATAAGAAAATGGTTTAAATAAAAAATTGGTATGATGTCTGCTATGGATTTGATGAATGTTAGTACGATGATCCAAAGTTTGGATTCTGAAAAAAAAAATTACATTTGATAATTTAAGGAACTGTTATTACAAATAAATAAATTAATGAAAATTTGATTAAATGGATATTACCAAATTAATCTATTTAAAAAATATACATATATATTAAGCTTGTCATTTGCTTATTTACTTACATTCAATTTTAATAAATGTTGAAATTGTCCTCCTTCTGTTTGACATTGTGCCTGTTGGTTGTAAAAGAATGATATTGCATTATTCAATGATTTCCTAATGATATTTTGCGATGATTCTCAAATTCTATTTTGTAAATCATCAATATCTTGAGGTTTATTGTAATAAACACTTTTTAAGTGGCTCTATAGAAAGTAATCCGACGGTGACAAGTTGGGTGATCTCACAGGCAATTCTATTTGATTCCTTTGGGTTATCCATCTTCTAGGGGGAAAAAAATGCATCTAAAATTTCATATACCTGAAGAAAAATGAGGTGGAGCACCATCCTTTTGTAATCAGATTTTTAGAAATTGAGGGCCAACAAAGTTTGGAATGATAGGATCAAGAAGCAAAGTTTCATATTATACTATATTTAAGTTTACATCAATAATTGTTGGCCCTTCTAATTGTCCACCAACAATACCTGCCCATAGAGTTACTTTGAGTGGATACTGTCTATGTGCCTCACAATACCTTGGTTTAATATCAGTTCACTGTTGACAATTATGATGATTTACATTGCCATTTAAAAAAGAATGTGGCCTAAAAACTATATTTTTTAATAAATTAGGATATGCACAAATATTGTTCATCACAATTTCATAGCATTCAAGTCTTCAATCATAGTTATCTCGATTAAGTTCTTGCACCAGGAAAAATTTTGAGACGTTCTCATTTTTTTAATGTTCAATTACTGAACTTTAGCTAACACGTATGTTGAAAGCAATATTAGCAGGTCATATAAAAAAAATAAATAATTCAGTAAAAAACAATTACAAAAAAAAAAATAAAAAAGAATTAAAAAACAAAAGTTGCTTACAAATGCGGAAAAGGTGGATGAAATCAATTAGCCAACCAATTAAAATAAATTCTCATTAGAAGCTAACAATGTAATAGTGAAACGCTCTAAATGGAATATTACCCATTGAAGTAAGCTTTATTTTTACAATAATGGTAAGGGACCATCGATAATCAGCATAGATGACAATATATTATTTATTTACTCATTAAATTGGACAAAAACAGTTTTTGTGTTAAAAAATAAATTTTTTTAAAATTTAAATTTAACTTTTAAAATAGATTTTAATTTAATTCAGTTTATTTTTAAAAATTTAATTTTATTATTTGGACTTAATAAAGTCACTTTCAAAATCGAAATTTCATCCTGCCACCAATTCTGATATAAACATCATACCAACTTTTTATTTATACAATTTTTCTTGTCTTAAAGAGACCTCTAAATTGGTGTATCATACAAAGGGTGTTACCATTTAAAATATTTGAGTTACACATATTCTATCTGGAATAATTTTAAAACTGTTTAGGGTTTTCATAGTCCTAACTCACTCTGTCTGAAACTCCTATAATATTTAAATTTATTTTTATATATATATTTTTTTTTTTGTATAGACGAAATTGGCACCTGGATTAAGTTTAAAAATGAAAGGAGTATCATCGCTGGTAGCTAAATGGCAACAAGTGCAAGAGGATGTTCGTAGAGATATGAAAAGTCCTGATTCAGAGAAAATTGCTCATAGATAATAACATAGACTGACTATTGTTTATTTATTTGTAAATATTTATTATTTCATGTAATGTACAAAAGGATAATGAATGCTTCAGTTAATGTGATATGATTTTGTAGATTTGTGTATGTATAATATGTATATATATTTACATATAATGTTAATTTATCATTCATTTATTGCTAAATCTAACTTAACTAATATTTTTTTTTTGTAATTAATGTTAGTTAGGTAAGTGTATTGCTTTTTCTTTTCTTTTTTAATTTACCTTTCCAGTTACGGTTATTTTAAAGTCCAATTATAAACTAAGTGATCTTTTATTATAAAATATTTAAAGACTAATAATTTTTTAGATATAATAATGTCAAGTAATTAATTTTTTTTTTTTTTTTAAATTTTCATTTTATCTTTTTTATTGTGCGATTATTTTTCAAAAAATATGTTATGTAGTTTTTGTTTAATTGCATGACTGTTCAATATGTTTATTCAAGATTTAATTATTATTTATCCAAAATAAAGTAATTTTTATGTTTTATTTTCTATTTAAAAATTTATTTCTTCCTGTTATTGATATTCATTATAAAAAAAAATAATTATCCTTAACCTCTTATTGGTTTATTTATTTTTATTCAAGTAACATTCAATTATACAAGTGTGTTTCAGTTGTAGACTAAAATATTTCCTATGGAATCATTAAATACTTATTTATAAATATAAATACAATTACAATTCAATAAAATAAAAATTAGTTTACGCTTCTGTTTATTCCTTACGCCATGCAGTAATGTTGCTACAAACAGAGTACTGCTTACATAATATATTACATGATAATTATTTTATCTTACATTTAATTGCAAAAATATTAGAAAATTATATTAAACAGTAAATGAAAAGATGGTTACAGAACAAAGTATATTTTTAATTAGTTAATATTGTTGGCTAAAATCAATCTATTAAATATTTATATGCAGTAAAATCTCTCTATAACAGTGCATTTAGGGACCAAGTTAAAATACCATTACAGAGGGGATTATTGTGATACAGAATGTTGCAATTTTGTTTATAATACTTCTCTCTCTTTTTTTCTACGATATCGTTTAGACCTACCTGAATTTGGGATTATTTAAATTCAACAAAAAATAATTCTGTTTAATCAAGTCCATTTATGTATGTCTTCATTTTGTGTATGCCCAGATAACTCTAAAAATACTCACTGAAAATTTCACATTTTTTATTATTATTTGTCCCTCGAATATTTACATGTTATTAGTTCCACATATGAGATGTTTGTTATATATAGGAATGATCTCCATTCAAATTTAGCAATAGCAAATCATTGCCGGGTTCACTAGTTAATATATTTTTACATTTATGTAGTAAGTGTTAAAAATCATTCATTTATTGCAGCTGTAGAAGTATAAAGAAATAAATAAATTATTTTATCACCTTTTATGACCACAAATAACCACTTAAGTTAGTCCATTATTCAAGTCTTTTCAAAGGGACTGTTCAGACCTTGTGATCCTCTCACTACTTTTTCATACATTGCCATCTTTGTACCTTTTCTAGTGTTGAAAATGTTCATGTTATAAGTATGAAGCAAGTGTTTTTGTCCTTTATTCTTTATATTTAATTTTATCTTGTCTCTGGTGTAAGGCCAGTTCAGATCTTATTTTTCTGATCCATCTGCATCCTGTCTTGGTGTTTTTCGAATTGAGATTGTAATGTACCAGCTGTTTTAGAAGTCTCTAAGCTTGCATCCTCATGATATGTCTAAAAAATCCTAGTCTCCTCTACACATGGTATCAATGTAGGATTCTAACTCTTTGTTGGGCATGATCCACCAGCGTCCATCTTTCTGGTAGTTTATGTTGATGCCAGTTCTTTTGATTTTCTGGAGTCTGTTGGTCTTTGATTGTTCATTCAGATGAAAGAGTGATTCTGCTGCATATGTGGCTTCCAGTTTTATAATTATGTGTAGTGTCTTATTCTTGTACTCAACTAGTTTATTACCGGTCTCAGTGACGCGAGTGATAGCATCTTGGCCTTTTATTCCAGAGGTCCTGGGTTCGAATCCCGGCCAGGCATGGCATTTTCACACACACTACACATCATTCATCTCCATCCTCTGATGTAATCTTAACTGTGATTCTGAAGGTTAAAAAAAAAAAAACCTGGTTTTAGGTTTTTTATTTAGGTTGTTATTTATTATCTCTTAAATTGGGTTACTATTTCGATTTTATTACCATTTATGTTTACTTTTTTTTTTATTTATGTTGATTTTTGCAGCATAACTTTTTTTATCTTTTTGAATTATATTTTGAGGCCAATTTTATTTGCATTGTTTTGAGGTTCTAATATCTGTGTTTTAGCTTTATTGATGTCATTTGCTAGCAGTTCCAAGTCATCAGCAAAGCCAAGGCATTTTTAAAAATTTTTTGATCCATTTTTATATTTGGGGAAATGTTTTGAGCCATTCCCTCATTACTATTTCCAGAGCGCAATTTAATAGTAGCAGTGAAAGTCCGTCGTCTTGGCGTAGGCCTGTTTTGATCTCATGGTATTGAGGGTTTGCCTCCTGATTTTGATTTGGTATTTGTGAGGGTCAGCTTTATCTTATTTATTAATTTGTTATGTAGTCAGAGATGTCTTAAAATTTTTAGTAGGGATTCTCTGTGAATGCAAATGTATGCTTTCTTGAAGTCTGCAAATGTTATCATCATGTCTCTGCTTCTTTTTCTGTTATAATCTATTATTAGCTTGACTCTTGGTTTGGTCAGGACAACTCCTGCAAGATCTGAAATCTCCTTGGTATTTTTCTAGTTTTTCCTCGAGTTGTAAACCAATCCTGTTGAGGATGGTTTTTGAAAAAATTTTTGTTTTGTCTAGGATTGGATTCCCCTCTAGTTGCTAGGGTCTGTTTTGTCTGCTTTTTTGTGTAGCATGTGGATGAAGGCTATCATCCAGTGTTCTGGTAGTTCTAGTTAAAAGATTTACTTAATGATTAAGTCAAGTTTTTGTTTAAAAAGTTAGATATTTTATGCCTGCTTTTGTTTTATTTAAACATAATATAACACTTACATAGAGTGAAGTGAATTTAACATATTTTATGTTTTTGTAGATTATTTACTTATTTAAAATGTTTCATATTTCTCATTCGTACCATAAATTTACATCATTTACTAGTATGAATTACTTCCTGTTTAATGCCATGTCATTCACAAGAACAAATAATCTTTGATATCATTATTTAGTATACTGGTGAAAAACATTCTTTCTTGCTGACATTAAATAGAACCATTTAATATGGAAATGTAAGTTTATTATAAATATAAAGGTCTTTGTATGTTTCTCTCCAGATTCTATTGTTCATGGTTTTTCAATCTTTTTCCCTTTTATTTTTGAATGATATAAAATTTGCCTGTGGAATAATTTATTCTGTGAAGCTAGATATTTGAACAAGATAAAGGTGGTTTAAATGAAATCTGAAATCAGTCGCCAATATATACATCTATATCTTCTACTACTGTTATTGTATTGTAAATTCCTTGCAAACAGTAAAATTATATTATTAAACAACTAAGCCTTGATAAAGTATTAAAGATTTAGGGGGGTATTCAGATGGACAAAGAAACAGTTTTTAGAAAGTTACAGTTTTATCACGCTGGTCAGACATAGCTGACATAACTGGTAGTTTTAAATATTATTGTACCGGTAAATTACAAGTCAGACATGTAGAAATTGTCACAAAGACATTGTGACAGAGCTCCTGCCCAAGGCTGATCATAATTCACTCTTGCTGGCTGCAATTAAAGAGCTGTATTAGACCTAATGTTGCTGAAGTTTCATAAGTTATTGTACTAAAGCATTATCTATTAACACATATAAATAAACATAATCTTAATACCACTAATATTTTTATTCTCCGTAATCACCGTTAGGTATTAGATCAGAGATTGAGATGAATGATTAGTAGTGTGCGTGAAAATGCCATGCCTGACCGGGATTCAAACCTGGGATCTGCAGATTGAAAGGCCAAGACGTGCCATGGAGGCCAGCACTAATATTCTGGTCATATAATGCCATATGATTGGTTTTCATGCTTCAAATGAGGAGTAATATCAATATAAAAGATAATCAGCAATCAGAGCATTCTACAGATGTTCAGACGGACAAAAATGAGAAAAAGGTTATAATTGCCTAAAAGAATTTATTGTATTAATTTTATATATTTTCCAAGGTTTTTGTATTAGATATAAAATTATAAACGGGTTATAGTGAACTGAACTTATACACATATAAGAAGGAGACCCAAAAATAATTAGAATTTTATTGTGGTAATTTGCACTTCTGTTGCTGGAAGAACTAGGCAAACCCTTTTGAGCCAATATGCAATGCAATACCATCCTAAGAGCTAATATAGAAGCACAGTGAATTTTTAAAGCAATTATTTTATTATTTCAGTGAAAATGTGATAGCTCAAAATAAACAGCAGTGTGCTATCAATTTAAGTTTCCTTTTAGAAAAAATGCAGTTCAGGTATTTGAAATGTTTCAGAAAGCCTGCAAAAAATACACATTGAGAAAAACACATGTTTATAACTGGTTGTCACACTTCAGGTGAGGCAAATTGTCAGTGTATAAGATAATCAATAATCAAGGCAGTCTACAAATATTCACACCGACAAAAAAATTATCGTTGCCTAGAATATTGTAATAATTTTCAGTTTTTCCAGGGATTGAAAAAATTAAACTGTTATTGAGAGATTTATCATTGTATTGAATATACTCATAGTTTTAGAAAGATTTCACTGTATTATAATTATTTCTTAGTTGATTCTTTTCACAAAATAAAGTTATAACATTACTTATTATTTTGCTAGTTTTATAATGTTTCAAGAATGTTTCTTTTAACGTTAATTGTTTTTTTAACATAATCTTAA
This sequence comes from Zanna intricata, assembly GCA_010016005.3. Classification (NCBI taxonomy): domain Eukaryota; kingdom Metazoa; phylum Arthropoda; class Insecta; order Hemiptera; family Fulgoridae; genus Zanna; species Zanna intricata. The sequence goes on along the minus strand of JAAAKQ030231434.1, from coordinate 6,361 downwards.
ATTAATTTAATTTTTAATTGTAATTTTATTTTCATTTGAAAAAAAGAAGGGTCATTATATATACAAAGCTCTTTAAATTGTTGCTATTGTTTATTACTGAACATCATTGAGTATAATTATAAAATGTAACATAAACAAATTTCAGATCCTGTTTAGACTAATAAAACTTATCTATAAGTTAATGATTACCTGAACAATTATACTTAAAATATATGTATAAAATAAAGAAAATATATTGGTTTAGTATTGAATTTATAACGGGAGTTAAAAAAAATTGTTTAAAAAATTGAATAAGTTATGCTGCCTGAAACATTTGAAATTATTTAGTTAAAAATAATCTGGAAAGCATTTTACACTGATTTAATCTATTATTATTGATTTACTTTAAAAAGTAATAATATTTTATTATCTGGATAAATTAAAATCTGATTATTTAAAGTAATAAACGTGTTTTAAATATAGATTTGCCCTTATATAACAACTGTATTTCTAGTGGCTTCTATCCTTATTGTTTTTCTTTCTAATGCTCCAGTTTCTTCAACAAGTCTTCCCCATGTTGGATGTGTCTCCACTAATTAAGTCTATATTGTTTATTGCTAAATTTAATAATATTGAAATGAATGTTATTTTTATTGGAAATTAAGTTTTTGCCAAAAACTACTTCCCTTTCTTTTTCAGTAAAATCATCAATTTTTAGTAATATTGGAGAAAGTGTGGTCAAACAGAAATAAAACGCTTAGGATATGAGGTTATAAAGAATAATATACCATAATCAATAAATATTTTCTTTTAATAGAAATAGAAATTTCTATTTAAAAGCAAAATATTTCAGCTTACAAATTAACATTTTAAGAAAATAAGTTTTAGAGGTAGGATTTAATATAACCTAATCTTATATTATGAAAACATAAGTTTCTTATTTATTTACTTTATAGCAAGTGCCAATTTAACATTTACACCAAATGTAATTAAACTGTTTAATGTCTTCATTAAGCAGTTTGAGTTGTTAATTTTTCGAAATAGAGACACAGAATGCTAACATTTCCAGACTTTAGTTTGTCTTAAATGGTTTTTCTTACATTGATGTGAGGAACGTACTGTTTTGTAAGTTCCTCACCTACAATTTATTTTCAAAATATTGGAAAAGGTTTTACATATAAAAATCCAATTTGAGTTGGTTATTGATTTTTTATTTGCAGTAGATTTTTCATGAGGTTTTTTTTTACTTATAAAAAATTCAAGGTCTGGTAATTTGCTAAGGCTGTTCAGTTACAAGGGTATTAAAAATTATTTGTTGTAGGTTAAATATATTATTTCTTATTAAAATGTACAGTTAAGTGTATGCAGTTATCAATGCAAGGTTGTTATCACATTTTATCAGAGTAATTTATTTTAAATTATGAAGGCAGTTGAATTAACTGAAGAGGAATCTTTATCGCAATTTAATTATAAAATGTGGATTTTATGAATTAAATATCAATGCTATGCTAAAATTAATTGCTAATTATACATGTATATAAATATCTTCTTTCTATATCGTGATGTAATTATGTTTTTTTTTTTTTTAAACTAAAATTTTTTATGCAGATCAATTAGTTACGTAGATGTTGCTAGAAAAAAAGTCTAGTAATCAGGTTAATTAAAAAAATAATAAAACTTTTATCATGTACTTACTATATTGTATTCTGCTTGTAACATACATTGTTCAAAGTTATTTCATAGCTTATCTTTAGTTCCAGTTCCAGCTGATTTTCTGCCTATATATTAACGATAATCTGTATATTTCTTTTTCCTATCAGTATAGCTTAACATTAGTATTTTTACAGCTTTCTGCTTACTTTTAATCTAAGGAAAGTAATTCAATTTCTGATTTGAATGTGCCAAACATTTAATCCATGTAATTGCATGGTTCAGTTATACTTTTTTTTTTGTAAAAGGGGTACATATTTACTTCAGTAAATATTTTTATTTTTATTTAAATGGAGATTGTGATTTTACATACAATTTCTTATACATATACAGGCAAATCCAGCACATATTGTCTACCAGCTAAGCTATTTATGTAGTCACTGTTAGTTATTACCGACTTACTTTTTGAATGAATGGGCTGATCTTGATTGGGTTAGTAGGGTTAAAGTAATTGGAAATACAATATTTGTACGAAAATATTTTTATATTAATAGATGAGTTAACAATTATTATTAAAAAAAAATTGAAGTTACAATTTAATTGTAAAGACTTACGTACAAAATATATGTGCATATTATCATAATATATCTAGTTAGTGATGAAATATTATTATATTTATACATATATATTTAGAATAAAGAATTAAATTTTATATTTAGATAATTTTTATATTGCAATTAACTATTTATTGATAAATTAGATATAATTTGATGTAAGTGAATTTATTTTAAGTATTTATCAATAAAATTGACCTTTATTATGGTTATGTGCCAGTTTCTTTCCATTCTTTATTTTGAATATTATAATTTATGTCTTGCTTTTACTACTTTTACCCCCAATAATTCCTTTTTTAATTCTGGATCCCTTAACTCTTTTTCTTCCAAAACTGTGTTTTATAATTTAACATAGACAATGTCGTTAATAGATGTGTTCTATTTTTTTCTATTTTTTCAAGTCTAAACAAAAAAAGAATATGTTAGATATTCTTAAAAAGATCATCAGTATTAGAGGACTTCTTTGTTACCATGAAATTTCAGAAAGAATCATTAGCTTTTTTAAATTCCATAAAATAATTACAATAGAAACCACCCTGCAAGATTTTCACAACTGCACCATGGTCAGAATATGAAGAAATAAACAGTAATTTAATATTTTTAGTCATAAAAAATTTATTTTAAATTGAATCTATATTTATTTCTCAATTTTCTACATTCAGTTTCAGCCTCTAAGTGTATTTAGACATTTCTTCTATATTTAAGGATCTTAGTCTTAAAGTCTAACAGCAGTTTTTAGTTTTAAAAAGCCTTTTACTATCAGCAGAGCTCCATCTTGCTCTAAAATGTATGGAATTAATTCCATATAATCAGTTGAAGCTGATAAATAAAATAATTTTCAAGCATGTTAAGGTATAAAATGCATTAAAATTTCCTTTAAAAAATTATAATCAAATACTTCTAACCATATCATTATGTGTGGTGGGTGGTAGTAGTTTGTGATTTCCTGAAAACACTGAGGATTTCTTCACACCAAAAATGCACATTCTGAGACCATTGTTCAGATTAAAAAACCAGTTACTTCTTCAATGACTATGCTGTGGGAGAAATCTAGCTTTCAAGTTTCCCTTATAGTCATTTTTCCAGTCAGAAAGTCATTAACATGAGTTGGATTAAAGGGTTTAAACCAAAGGACTTTTTTCATTATTTTCTGAAGTGTTAAACAGGGCATTTATAGCTCTGAAGATCTTTTCTTGGTCAACTCAGCTACTACTCGAAGAGCTTAAGTTAAGCAATTCTTATGCTAGTAAATTGCATTGAGCTAGGTTGGATGATAACAACTTCATATCAGATTACACTGATAAACATAATTTTGTTTCCCAACATACAGTACATGATTTTAGTCTGTTTTTTATGCAGAAACAAATATGAACTCAGAATCTTTCTATCGCCCACCATCTTTTGAAAAATTTTTAAATTTTAATTAAAGGATTTTTTCCATCTTCAACATATTGTTAGCATTTTAAGCTACTATACTGTATTTTGTTAGCTCATTTTTTATTGTTTAACTTTGCTAACATATTTATAAACTATAAATAAATAGTACTAGACAAAGAATTAAATCATATGAAATACTGAAGATCAAGCCTTCATGGACAAAATTAATCACGTCTGTGCATGGGAGAACATATAGATGAAAACACAGCTGTGTTATATTAAGAACTAGATTTTAAATTAATTTTGTTCAGTCTTACTGCTGCCTTAAGTGTGTTAACAATGCAGTGTCATAATGCCTTGAAATTGTGTAAATGATGTGGATGCCTTTTGTTATGTGTGTGGGGTGAGCTTACTATTAAAATCATATAGGTAAAATGTTACACCTTCAATTAAAAAATATCATTTGTACTTTCAATGTAAAATTGGTGATCAGGATAAGACATGGGCTCCTCCTATAGTATGCACTAATTGTTCTGTATATTTATAAGAGGATGGCTGAAAAATACACAAAGGCTTTGCCATTTGGTGTATCTATGGTTTGGCATGAACTAAAGAATCATATAACTGATTGTTACTTTTGTTTAACAAGTATGTCTGGAAATTCTAAAAAATCCGAACACCCTGCAAAATATTTTTCATTGAAATCAGGCCTATACCTCTCAGTGAAATTATTCCAGTTCCTTAGCCATCTGTGAATGTATGTTTCAAAACTGGCGACGAAGAATCGGGCAGTACTGAAGAAGAAAACAATGATTTTGATTTTGGATTATCTTCTGATAAGCCACATCTTTTATCGCAGGTGAATAAATGACTTGGTTAGGGATTTAAATTTACCAAAAAATCAAGCAAACTGTTAGAATCTAGACTGCAAAGTTGGAATTTATTTTAAAAAATACAAAAATTTTGGGCTTTCAAAACCAGACTAAAAGAACTTTCTCAATACTTTATTGATGGAAGTAATTTGCTTTATTGCATAAATATTGATAAGCTTATGTTTATCAACAACTTATCAAATTTTTTGTTTTTTTGTTTAATCTCTGGAACCACAGTTAAGTAAATCTTCAGAGGATGAGGTGAATGAATTGTAGCGTATGTGAAAAATGCCATGCCTGACCGGGATTCGAACCCGGGACCTCCGAATGAAATGCCGAGACGCTACCACTCCGCCATGGAGGCCGGCTTATGAACTTATCCTAGTGCAACAGAACTGCACCCAGGATTGAGGACTGTCACCTTTTTATAGATTCATCCAAGCATAGTTTAAAAGTGGTTCTACTACACAACGTTAACAAATATCCTTCGATTCCAATCGCTTATGGTATTAGTTTGAAAGAGACAAATGATGTGATGAAAGATTTTCTTGAAAAAATAAATTATAAAAAAAATAGCTGGAACATATGGGTGATTTGATAGTTATACCTATTTTGTTAGGCATGCACTTAATACATGGGTATTCTTTGCAAATGGGACAGCCAAGCTAGAGATAAACATTGTTACCAATTAGTTACATAAACTTAATTCCAAATGGGAAAAATATTATTGATGAGCCCTTAGTTAAACCCAAAAAAAATATTTTTACCTCCTCTCCGTATCAAGCTTAGGACTAATGAAAAATTTTGTAAAAGCAATGAAGAAGCATATTCTCGGATTTGTTGTACACGAAGCAGAAATTAGAAATTTCTGAATGTAAGTGAAGGGAAAATTAAAGAAGGTATATTTGTTGGTTCTCAAATAAGAGAGATGGTGAAAGATTTAACTAGATGTTAAATGTAGAAAGTGCAGCTTGAGCTTCATTTACAGCCGTTTGCAAAAGTTTTCTCTGCAAACAAAAATCCCACAATTACTGCAATATTGTTCATCAACTCACTTCATACAGAGCTACGGGATGTAATATGTCCTTAAAAATACATTTCCTCCAATCACATGTGGATTTTTTCTCGGAAACATAAGTGATGAACATGATGAATGTTTACATCAAGACATTTTGGTGATGGAAAGTTGCTTTAAAGGGAAATGGAATACTAACATGCTAGCCAATTACTGTTGGACATTAATTTGGGATGTGCCAGAGACTATTTATGAAAGAAAAGCATCAGCAAAATCATTCTAACACAGGTATGGTCATCAAAATTATACATTTTAGAGATTTTAACTATAATTTCCTTTAATTTTTTTTTAATTGTAACTTATTTAAAACTAATGGTGATAGAAAGAAAAATTGTATTTACACAAAAAAGCAATTCAAGAAATTGCACTTGGAGAAACATTTTTTTGTCTATCGGTGTTATTCACCCATTAAAAAAAGGAAAAAGAGTTTGCTAATACATGTATATAAAATAAAACTAAAAATATAGTTTTGTGATAAAATAATCACAAACTGTAATGGAGAGAGGTTTCTGGTCTTTATAGAATAAATAAATTTTTTTTTTTTTTTTTAATTAATATTCCACATTTAATTATTCAAACAGATATAGTAATATATTACTTTAAAATATACAAACAATAAAATTGAAGCTATTAAAAATATTTACAGAACAATTTTTGATTTTTTTAAAATAGATTTTAGCACAGTATTAAAATTTAAAAAATTACAAACACTGTTACACAAAAATATGTTACACTTATTAATTCAAGCTTTATAAAGCATAGAATTATCATTTTTAACAAAATATAATTAATAT
>JAAAKQ030231423.1:0-10040 GCA_010016005.3 Zanna intricata | reverse complement strand
AAATTGAAGAAAAAGAGAATAATCACAATCAGCTGTTATAGCTATTGGGTGGATGATGAAGATTTACCATTAAAAACCTACAGGATAGCATCCCACATTTGTGGATGATGAAGATTTACCATTAAAAACTTACAGGATAGCTCCCACATTGTTTGTTTTTAAAGCTCTTTTTAAAATTTTGTAATACATAACTGGATTCACAGTGATGATTCTGCAATCATTAAATTCGATGTATCAAACAAATTTAACATCTTCATTTTTGTTACATGTTAAAATTTTTACGCTACATAAATTTTCTGTTTATTCCTTAGGTTAACATATTTGACGTCCACCTGGTACATAGTTTTTCAATTAAAACTTCATAAATCAAAAACAATTGTAATTTGGTGAAGCGCTCATTCTCTTGAATTTTTTGCCAGTTTTTTTCAGTAAAGTCGTCAATCAGTTAACACAGACAGCTGGTTAACCTTCTTCATCATGAATATTTGTTTGCCCTTCTCAATTTGATTGGCATTACTCTATTATCTTAGCATCACTCATAATATTCGGGCTTTAAATGTCAAAAATTTCAATTACTAAATTGGTTTTTGCCAAAAACATTTGATTATCTCTTGTATTTCTCATCGATTTCATCATCATTGATTCTTGTGAATTAATGAATTTAAATTGTACTACTCATTACAAATGAATGTAAACAGCTAATTACAAAATTATTAAACTGTTGTTGCTAACAGCTGACTATTGCTTGAAGTAACTGCAATATGAAGGTGTCATCTGTTTTTATCATATATAAATATAGATGCCAAATTAAAAATAGTTGTACATTAAGAATATGGTTCAAAGTTTCAAAACATCACATTAAAAATACTAAACTTTACTATAATTCAGATTTAGTAGTTATGGTACTACTATATTACCTTAAGTATCTTTCTTACTGTAACAGATTACATTTTTAAGTGTGAGATATGTCTTAAATGGTATTGGTATTGACTGTTGGATTATTGGATAGTGTTAAATATACGCACTATTGATAGGCTAGAATGTCAAGTTACTTTTTTCCTAGAAATCTTACTGTGAAGTATGATCATCATCATTGACAGGATAAGAAAATTTATAATTATTATATTAACTGACATTAATTTTATTTATCTACTTGACTAAACCTACCTATTTGATTAACATAGTAATTTTAATCAGTTAATCCACCATTATGAGATCAGATTTCTTGGTTGCCATGATAACAGAGATAGTTATGTTTGAGAACTACTACACATCTAATTGTTTCGAAATGTTCCATTTAGAAATTCTCAGTCAGAATTCATAAAGTAATGAACTGAATTTTCAATCCATATTTGTTATGAGATTATCTTGTATTATGATATGAGGCATGTTTCTAAAACAGCTGATTAAGATAATGCATTTTGAGGCTTATTAAAAGTAATAACCAACAGATGACATGATGACAATTTAATTCATATCATCTTGTAGAAAACTGCTGCATTAGGGTGCGCATTTAATGGAATATAACTTTGCATGGGGAATATACTGGGGAGTTTTCCTAATTAAGTTAGGCAGGATCTATTGCAGTTTTCTACAGGATCTGATGTGGAATGAAAATCCACATCAAAAGATCAAATAACCTTCAGAGTATTTTTTTTTTTTTTTTGTCTTACAACTCTCTTGTTGGCTTACAGCTGGCACAGCCATTGACTCGTTTCTATCACATGTCGGCTGACAGCCAAGATCAAACTTCAATTCAGATAAAATGCATTTTTGGTATATTTTACAATCAAAATGGTAAAATTTCATTAGTGAGCTCTTCTAAACATGTAGTATATTATATGGAATTGGCCTCTATAAACTTTAAACAATATTATATTGATTATTTGAAAGTTGTAACTTGGCTGATTTTAGTGAGGTTATTATGTTTAATGTTTACTTTGCATTCGAGTATCAAAACTGTTGTGCTTTATTTAAAGTTAAAATTTTTTACATCATGTTTGGTAAAAATAATTTGGGAGATAATGATAGACTTTTTTTAAATGATATATTGAATCTGTATTTAGTGATGAAAATAACCATAATTCGAGTAATAATTGGACAAAATTTGTGTGTGTGAAGAGAATGAAAGTGATAGCAATTGTGTTGAAGGAAACCTAAGTTAAGTCGATAGTGATATAAATATAACAGTAAATTGCTTAAATTTAGTACCTCCAAGCACAAGTAAGGTTACTGGTATAAATTTCCTTATCTGCTTGACCTAATATATTTCTGACTACTGATGACTGATATTCAGAGTAATGTAAATGTAGCTAAAAGGCGAGGAGTCAGCCAAATTAATGTAAATACAGTTAAAAGGCCTAGAGTTACTGGTAATGTTAGTAATAATCCCGTTCAGCATATTTGGATTACTGTAAACATGAAGGAAGAAATTCCAGGTTATAAACCTTTTATGTTTACTGAACGATCAAGTTTTATTGATCCTACTGCAGATCCTAAAGCTGTTAGTATGCAAAACAGGTTTTCATGTCGTTTCAGTTGTTCATGTCTGATGATTATTTGAAATCACCAATGAGACTTTGCATGGGGAAACAGCTGAAAAAATGCAAAAGAATACACCACTTTGACAACAGTTAAATCTGGCTTTACTGGTCTGTTGTAACATTAGATGAAATAAAAGTTTTTTTTAGGTATTCTAAGAGGGTTGCTCTTAATATTTTTAGCCTAATAATGAAAAGATAAATAATTTATGATCTAAATTGGTTTTATTGTTTTTCAAAATATTGTCCATGAAGATCAATACACTTTTGTATACGTTTGAACCAATTTTTAAAGGACTTTTTCCTCTCTGATTGAGATAACTCCAAAACATGGCGTTTTGAATGCAACAACTGCTTCTTTGGGTGTCAAAAATCATTGACCACAAATTTTTTTTTATGTGCGGAAATAAAGAAAAGTCATTGCCCAAATCAGGGCTGTACGGCAGATGCTCATCAATTTGATACTTTGGCCAGTCAAAAATTCCTTTGGTTGAGTCAGTGTGTGAGAGCTCGCATTGTCATGATGATAAATGATTTGCTTCCACTTTTTTCAATTTCTTTGAAGATTTCTGTCAAACAAATGATCATATACTATTCAGAATTGACTATCCTGTGTTGTAACACCACTGTCGCCACGTGACTAGTAATGCCGAAGAAACAGGCAATCAAAATGATTGAAATCAAAGGGGGTAGTCTTGGAACCAACTTCTGGTGTTGTACTAATTATGTCATATTGATTTCATCATACTGTTCATTCTTATTTCTGTATACTTCTTCAAATTATTTGCTTACAAAGATTGTTGTTGTTTTGTTCGTCTGATTTTTATATTCTAAATATGAAATTTCATCCAGCTGAACACTTGTTTGACTACCTCTGTATAACGTTTATTATAATCTTTTCCTTTTCATTTTTAGCTCCATTCCAGGAATTTTGATTATATGTGATTAATGTATGCCTATTTGATTTTTTAATCCATTTCATCTTTTCAGTAATGTTTTTGTAAAGTTTCTTATTTTCAATATGCTGATATTTATGTAAACTTGAATTTATTACTACTTTTAATGTAAGTGGTGTTTGTTTAAGTGTAAGTATTGTTTGCATTCTATTTCATTTAAAATTGATGACTGAATTTTTATCCCAGGAAGAAGAAGAAGCACGTCGTGCTGAAGAGCAGGCTAGACAACAGGCATTAGCAGAACAGAGACGTCTGGAGTTAGAACGTGAAGAACGGGAACGTAAAAGACAAGAAAGCGAAATACAACAAATACGTGATCGTCATCTGAAGGAGAAGATGCAACAGATCTCTCAAACATCGCATGGGCAAAAAGTATTGAAAAAGCTTGATGAAGATGTAAGTACAGCATTATATATGGGTATGCCAAGTTTAATTAAGTTTTTTTTATTTAGAATTACGTGTACATGTTTGAAATAACTTTCCAGAATATTTATTTATATTAATAATTATTTATTAGGCATGCTATTTGAATTTACTATTCTGTGTGATGAATATTAAGGATAAGACTTGTATTATTTGTTTCTTATAAGTGTGCTTTGCGGGACTTTGTTGATGTTTTAGATAGTCAGGCTGAAAAATTGACTTACCTGCCACTAGGTGCATAGCACATAATTCTGATTGTAGACTCTTCCCAAGCCAATGTAAAAATTGTTTTGTTTACAAATTATAATATTAATTACATTCATCAAATAAAGATTTTTATAAATATAAATATGAGGTTTGATAAAAAAATTGCTGAATTTTTTAATTTTCCTTGCTGTGTAAGTACAATTGTCATAACTGTTTTTTACTAATGCATTTGTATGTAACGTATATTTACATTGGTAGTCATATTAGATGCTTAGTTTATTGTTGGCTTTCAAAAGGCTATGCGATTTTGTATAGTCTGTAGTTTTTAACTTTGGGAAAAAAAACAAAGAACTTGCATTAAATTCTGCTTTAAGAATGGAGGGTCAATCCGTACCAAGTGGTTCAATACTGGTTGCCCATCCCTATTTCAGAAAAAATCATACTTTGTAGGTGCATTTCGTTTTCTTTTGGTAGTTCAAAACTTAAGCTTTTAAAATTTTTATCTTATCTGGTTCAAAAGTGGCAGCTGTTTTCATATTAAGCCTCACATTGATTTTCATGTTCCCAGGCATTTATGATTTTCTAAATTACTCAGAACTGGGTTGTCCTATGCTTTTCAAATAAACTGCATTGTGTTCAGTCTAATTATCTCATTTTAAATTAGTTTTTACTTTAATGTTAATTTAACTGAGATTTCTTCGTAATTTTAAAAGTGTACCCAGACATGGTGGTGAATTCTAGAGGTCACCCATCATCTTCAAAACATTTTTGGTTGACATACACAAACATTGTTCTTTTCATTTCTTTGGAATGAAATTCTGCATCTTGTTGGATGATAAATGGTTACATGCATATATTTGTTTCAATCATCTAAATTGTTCACTTCTGCAATCCATCAATGACCATAGTACTACATGCAATTTTGTCTTTATTAAGTGTCTATGGCACTACTTTTGCAACTTGAAGACTATTAGATGACGATGATAATGATGTATATTGACATTTTAGCAAACTTTCCGATTGTGACATGAAACAATGAAATGATTTAGTGTCTTTAATTTTTTGACCTGTGCTGTACCTTTCCTCCAAGGAATTGAAACCGAGTTCTTGGATTTCCTCGGTTGTCACAAAAATTTATTTAATTCCCTAAACATTTACTGATTTGTCAAGATTTGATCCTTATAAGGTCGCTGTAATCTAAACTTTGTCATGGATCACTTTATAGAACCCTATACCATCACAGACATTTTTCCCAAGACAAGTTGCAAAAACTGCCATTCTATGTAAATTCCAAAATCTGTTTTGTAGTAGCATATATTTATAAAAATTTTTTTATTTTTATATTGACTTTGCTTGCACCCCTTTGAGTGGTTTTTTATTGGAGAATGGTGTTCTTTTAATGTGATTTGTTAACTGAAGTTGAAATGGATGGACTGTAATGGTATATTCTAGATGATAATTTATGATACAAAAGCTAAGGCTCTTTACTTCTTCTTGATCTTTCTAATAACACTGAAATGGTAGTACTTGTTTATGCAGTAGTGCTGCCTTTATGCACGTTTTCAAAGTTTGTAGTTTAGGCAGATAGGCCCACCTATCTCTCATAAAATCACAACGGTGGGGATGCAGGGCCCCCACTACAACAATCATACTTATCACACAACTACACACACACAATAATAATATCTAACAATCAGTATTTCAAAGACTTTTTGTTTTACAATTTTCATAATTTTAATTCTTGTGTCACTCATTGTTTGTATTATATATTGTCTGGCATTGACTTCTTCAGACTCTTCCAACATATTGACCAAGGGCTGTTTGTTTACCTGGACATTCTTGACATTTTCCCATCGTACAATCAATTATTTGTTTTGCAATCAGAATTTCAAAAAGATCTTTATAATCAGGTTTAAGATTGACACCTCTATCATCACATTCTGGTGGTATAAACAGATATACATTAGAGTGCAAGATGCTACTGTAACAACACACCATTTTGGTCTTAGCTCACAGAATTTTTGGTCTTCCAATTTTGTCAGAATTCTCTTTAAAATCAGAAAATAACTTATTTCTATTATAAAGCATTAACCGTTTTTGTCTCTGCATCTTAGTACAATTTTCCTTCAGTGAAACACAATCCTTTTTTCCCAGGCATCAAACGACTATTTTCATCATCTTCATCAAAACTTCTAACTTTCTGTATTCTGTCTTCACTTATTACATTTGATGCTCTCACTCAGGTAGAATATCCTGTACTTTTACTAAATTTCTTGTTAATTTAACCATGTGTTGACACTTTAAATTCATTATTAACTTTTGCTTGGCTTCAAGTTTCAAAAGTAAAATGATAATTTTAATTTTATTCTCTTTGTTTAGAAGAACAATTTTAATTTTTATTTATCAGATAATCATATTTGATTTGTAGATTTTGAAGATTGTCATTTGGATCAGAAGTAAGAATTTCCTTTTGAAATGAAACTTCCAAATTTTTTCTGACATCGGTAGAAATGTTTCCAGTTTTTTCAAAGTTACTGATTTTTTTTTATTCACTTAATATTGCAAGTAGGCAATAAACCTAGAGTAGCACAAACTTGACATACTGACTGAATAGCACAAACCGTTTTTTATAGTTTCTGGTGAGTCTTAAAATTGTTTATGTGAACTTTCACATTCCTTTCTTGTCCACAACATATATTTTAGAGTAAAATGTTGAACATAATGATTTTTCTGGAATAAGATTGACAGGAATGCTTATATTCTTAGAACAATGATCGAAAGTAATTTCTCTTTAGCCTTAAGGGTTTTTGAGGAGGAAGACAACACAATGCATGCACAGATTAGTACAGAATTGCGTATGAAATTTGAATTTTTCTAGCTTTTCTTTGTTTCATTGAACTTATCTTGCACCACTTTTTTTTTTTTCAGAATTAAATTAGCTGCAAGTTTTGTTTAAGTTTTTTGTATTTATTATTTATTTAACACAGTCAGTTATTGTATGTCAAACATAAAAAATAGGATTTTTTTTTTACCTTTTTTTATTGGATTTCACCACAAATCTTTCAAAAACTACTGCAGATGTGGTTCTGAGATCTATTTTATTTCATTTTTCAGAACAAAAACCATAAAAAATTACTAATTCTACCCTGTAATTATCATCCTTAGAATTTTTGGATCATTTCAGCCGGTAGTTGAAAGAAATCCAAGCAAAATCTTTCACTAGGCACAACTCTCAAATGAAGCATTTTTTGGACATATGTTTTTATATGAACTTTTTTCATTATTTTCAGAAATAGAATAGGTTATGAAAGTCCTGGGAAAACTTAGTGATACAACACCATTATATGTATATATATTTGTTTATTTATATTAGGTCTCTACATTTTTTGTTTTTTTTTCAGCCACTCTAAATTCTGTCTACAGAGGAAATATGACTATAAGAAGTTTAATTTAAATAAATTAAGTATATACTCATGTGCGCTCCCTCCTCTCTCTGTTGTGTGTGTGTGTGTTCTGGGATGTATTTGCCGAACTTCAAGTATTGATTTAGAACATCAAAATGAGCAAGAAGGTTCATATTGATGTATGTACTATCTTGCTTTGTTTTCCTTGTTGACACTATTTTGTGAGTTTTAAAAAAACATTTCTCAAGAATGGGCAACCTACTTTAATTAAATTTGGAAAGTCTGAGACCTAGTGTCTTGTTCTACAAAATGAAAAATTTTGAAAATGTCACCTTTAAAAATTTCAAAATGGGCATTATAATTTTTTATTTCCAATTTATTTGTAATTGTTTCATCAAATTTTTACTTTTACAAAATTTATTAAGCATTTTATTTTGTACAAAATGATACCTTATTTGTAAAAATCTGTCTATAAACAATCAAGTTATTGCAGACAATGCACTAAATGTAATAAAAAATATTAGTAATAAATATAACAGTAAATTTAATAATAATTGCTGAGGGTTTATTGCTTATGCTTTGGTTTTCTTTCAGCTATTATATGTTATGAAATCTAAAATTAATGTATGGAATGTGATACTCAAAAGATTATAATCCTTATTTTTAATGCAGGATTTAAAGAATATGGATGCAGAAAAATTTGCAGCCGAAGAACAGAAAGAGTTGCAGAAGGAACGTAAGGAAATGCAACAGAGATTAAAGAGTCAAGAAAAGAAAGTTGACTATTTTGAAAGAGCAAAACGATTAGAAGAAATACCTTTATTACAGGAGGCATTCAAAGAAAAACAGGTTTGTGATACTGAGCATGGTTATTAATTTAAATAATAAGTATCATAAGATAATTGTAATTAAAATTCAACATCAAGACATTTAAGTTTCATCCTATTTTCAGATTTTATTTTTAATTGTGTTAAAAAAAAATTAAGTACTCATATTTTTTTGTTAATATACATGTAATAATTATGTTACTATTTAATCTTTTGGGAACTACCTTGAACAACCTGTTATCTTATATATAATTATATTTATCCACATAAGCCTTGTCACTGCAGGCTAATTTTAAGATTAATGAGAAAGAAAAAAATCTTTAGAATATGTACTTATTTACACCTAGATACTTCAATAAATACAAGATTTGGTATTATTAAAAATTTAACAACACTCAGTTTCACAGATTTATTTATTAATGTTGTTATAGATGGACAAGTAACTATTCACAATTGCTAATCTTTCCAGTTATCATCGTCTTCACTTTTGTATCCATTTTCAGTTATTGAATCAAGAATCTCTATTTTCTTTGTTTTCCCAGAGGCTATTTTTCCCAGAATTAATTTTTAGTGATGAATTTTTCACATTTTCAGTTAAATTTGTCTGAAAACTATCAAGGGTAAGCATAGATTTTACTTTTGGGTCGATAAAACTATACAAATTTCAACCAGCCATACGTCAAACAGTTATTACCTTAGGAAATTTTTTTGGGCAGAGACTTTCTCTTCTAGAAGTAGAAGTTTTGTTCGATCTGCTAAATGACAAGCATAATTATACACCTTTGTTTTTCACAGTCAGTTCAAATAGGAATTCTTCCCCCTTCACCAATCAAACTTACTAATTGATTGCTGTGGCATTTCAAAGGTTACAGGCATTTGATCAGCATTATCTGATCAAAAAAATTCAATTTTTGCGCAAGCTAATAATATATTGTTGAAAATTCTATAAGTTTTTCTTCATATGCATCTGGCTTCACCAACAGTGGTCCGTCTTATAGTCAAACCAGATCATATCAATTTGTGAAGCCACCTCTGCTAGCTGTAAAATTCTCAGTATTTTTAAAATTTTTTGTTTTACCTTTATAATACATAACTCTGGAAACTTCAAAACGCTTGAATTTGCCAGATTTTGATCCATGGAATGATTGAAGAAGTGGCAAGCAATAAATCCTTTTCCTTTTGCCAATCTTGAATACTCTAAAAATTAATGTCACATTTTTTACTGGGTGATCCGTTTTCAGTTTCTAACACAACTTTGAATTTTTTGGCAACAATAAATGAACAAAGAATTTTTTTGTTTGAAAACATTTTGAATCAAATGGTATTTTTTTTTTAAAAAGAAGAGGAATGTGACCAAGATATGACATAAGTTTGAAATTGTTTTATAAATATTTTTGTGTTAATTCAACACTGAAAAAAATTAATCCTTTGCATCAAATCATGTCTTGCAATCATCGACTGACCTAATAAATGTTAATGAACATTGTGCTTGCAGTATGATAGTATTTTAGCCTGATATTAGTTTTTGTCAGAGCTCTGGCATTTGTACGATGTTAAACTATTCACTATGAATGAAAAATATTTCATGCTTGTTGTAATTAAATGGAAATATTTTTTGGGGGTCAGATTTTATTGTTCATCTGTGGTGCATTGGAAACAATGTCTTCTTTCTTTATCTGTTTA
>JAAAKQ030231412.1:0-11270 GCA_010016005.3 Zanna intricata | reverse complement strand
ATGAAGTTAAAGAACAATTTAGCACCAGAGTAACGGTGCAAGGTGAAAAGATAAAGATGCTACGATTTGCTGACGAATAGTAATTCTAGCAGAAAGTAAAAAAGATTTAGGAGAAACTTTGAATGGCATGGATGAAGGCCTACGCAACAACTTCCGCATGAAAACAAATAAGAACAAAACGAAAGTAATGAAATGTAGTAAAAATAATGTAGATGCACCACTGAATATAAAAATAGAAGAGAAAATATCATGGCGGTAGAATTCTTTTATTTGGGAAGTAGAATTACTAAAGATGGGCTAAGCAGGAGTGATATAAAATACTGAATAGCACAGGCAAAACAAGCTTTCAATCAGAAATATAATATGCTTACATTAAAAATTAATTTAAATGTCAGGAAAATATTTTTGAGAGTATGTTTGCAGCATAGCTTTATATGGAAGTGAAACTTGGACAATTGGAACACCTGAGAAAAGATTAGAAGCTTTTGAAATGTGGTGCTATAAGAGAATGTTAAAAATCAGACGGGTGGATAAAGTGACAAATATAGAGGTGTTGTCGCAAACTAATTATGAAAGAAGCATTTTGAAAAACATAGTTAAAACAAGAGACAAACTTATAGGCCACATATTAAGGCACCCTAGAATAGTCATTTTGACATTGGAGGGAGAGGTAAATGGGAAAAATTGTGCAGGCAAACAACATTTGGAATATGTAAAACAAATTATTAGGAATGTAGGATGTAGAGGGTATACCAAAATGAAATGGAACTAGATAGGGAATCTTGGAAAGCTGCATCAAACCAATCAAATGACTGAAGACAAAAAAAAATCCTCTTATTTTTTTGTTTTCCAATTCCTTAAGTAACTTACATTCTTACAATATAACATATCATTAAAAAAATAACAATTGGAAATAAAAACATCCTCTTTCCAGAGTTGATAAATTTTTTTAATTGAAAAGGTAGTTTTAATTTATTTTCCTAGTCAGGTAGCTTCTCAGAATGCTACTGAGATCATTAGTTGAAGGAAGGGACAAAAATGAGTCCTTTCACTTCACTTTCGTTCAGACTTCACTTCACTTCACTTTTCGTCCTTTCACTTTCGATTAGAGGTTCAACCCTTTAATTTTAATAATGATCTGGAAAATACCAATGCCTGGGATAAACTTCAGTAGGTATTTAGTCTATCATTTAACTTGGTTGGGTGTGGTTACCTATTTCCATTTTTTGGGTATTTGACTATTTTACATACTTCATTTTTTATCTCCATATTTTTATCAATCTTATTGTCACTGTCCTTTTTCTTTTCTGTTTAGCCTTTGGAATCATTGTAAGGTATTACTTCAGAGGATGAATGAGAATATATACGTATGTATGTACGAGGCGTGTTTTTAAAGTACCGTCTTGGAATCAAGCCGATGCAGCGCTGTGGTCGGTGTCTTGCACATATGCATTGTGTACCTACATCTGTTGGCAAGCCTCAGACGCTATTACGGCCAAAATCGATCATGTTTACATTTACTTTTACATATTTAAAATATCTCTGCCAACTGAGAATCCCGCCAACTGTAAAATATGTGCTGTTATTCATTTTCTGTGTGCTAAAGGCGAAAAACCGGTTGAAATTCGTCAGATTTGTGAAGTCTATGGACAAAACATTATGTTGATGGAATGGTACGGAAATTGGTTAGAGCTTTCAAGGATGGCTGAACGAACGTTCATGACAAGGAACATAGTAGGTAACCTTCAGTGATCATTGACGATTTGGTGCAAAAAGTCAATGAAAAAATTAAAGAAAGCAGACGCTTCATGATTTCTTCATTATCATAGGAGTTCCCTCAAGTTTCAAGAAGTGTTCTTTACAAACTTGTTAGTGAACGGTTAAAGTACCAAAAATTGTGGCTCATGGTACCAAAAATTGTGTTGCAGTGACTGTTAAATCAGGTGGCAAACTTTTATGACAATGGAATACAAAAGCTTGTGGTTCGGTATGATAAGTGCCTTGATATTTAAGGCAACTATGTAGAAAAGTAGATTAAGATACTGGCTTTCATGTAAAAATAAAATAATTATGAAAAGTCTCTTTGTTTTTTTTAATTTCAAAATGGTACTTACTTTAAAAACACGCCTCATATGTATGTAAATAAAGTGTAGTCTTGTACAGTCTCAGGTCGACTATTTCTGAGATATGTGGTTAATTGAAACCCAACCACCAAAGAACACCGATGTATCCACAATCTTTTATTCAAATCCTCATAAAAATAATTGCCTTTATCAGGATTTGAACCTTAGAACTCTCAACTTCAAAATCAGCTGATTTGTGATGTCAAGTTCACCACTAGACCAACCCGATGGGTTAAAAAGGTTTACTACAAAGCTGGTATAAAAAGAAAGGTATTTTATATGCAGAAGAAAACAGGAATAGATTAACTAACAGAAAGTTTGACGTTGAAGAAACAAATGTTCATTGATGACATAAACAGCATGATTAATTTTTTTACTGCAAATCTATGGCAAAAGGTGTCACAAGGCCAAAAACATGAAGATTTCACCAAGTAGATGATTATGTCAGTCAATTTTTAAAGGATGCTCAATCTAAAGTGCTGCCAATAACAATACAAATGTAATGATTGAAAGCAAGAGAAGCCATTAATAACTTGAAAACTGAAAATTTTAACTTATCAAGATGCTGGTGCAGAAAATTTATGAAAAGGGAGGAATTTCCTCTTAGAAGGAGAACTTCAATCTGCCAGAAATCTCTGTGGATTTTGAAGATAAGGTCATCCAGTTTCATCATCGGACTCTGTGCAAAATACACATATGGATTTAATAATATTGAAAATGCAAATGAAACCATCCTTTACTTTGATATGCCATAATGTAATAATAATTATAACATAACACAATAATGTCATATTTCATAATTATACAATAACTTCATAGGGTGAAAAAGAAGTTAAAATAATTAGTACAAGGTACAAAAAACAATGTGTCACTGTAACACTATATATTATGATAATGGCCAGAAATTACCACCATTCTTAATATTAATCGTTGCCCAAAAACGAGAAATTTCCCATCAATGTGATAAACGGTTGGATGACTTCTGAAATTACGGAAGACCAGGTAAATGCTGTACTGAACAAAAGACCAGTAACTCCGAAAACCTAAAAACATGCTTGTAATGGGTGCATTTAAAGCACATTTAGCGGATTCAGCCGAGTGGTAGCGTCTCGGCCTTTCATCCGGAGGTCCTGGGTCCTGGTTAGATCCTGGGTTCATCCCCAGTCAGGCATGGCATTTTTCACACATGCTACAATTCATTTACCTCATCCTCTGAAGATATACCTTAACGGTGGTTCCGGAGGTAAAAAAAAAAGAAAAAAAAAAAAGCGGATTCAGTAAAAATTAAAGAAAGAAAACTATCAATGTGACAATTCAGCTGGCCATAGAGCGGTATGGCCAGCTGTTGCCAACCACTTGATATCTGTATTATGAAGTCACTGTGTTTCAAAGATCATATAAAAGAAAAATAGAAACACTGGTCATATTTAAAAAACTATCCTCCTAATTATTTTCAGAAAAATAAAAAGGTAAGTTCTTATCAGTAGTGGAATGGTTTCTATCACCTGGAATAAAATTTGAAATGAAATATCTCACTCCATTAACAAATCACAATGCCATGGATGAAGATGACCTAATGTGGGATAGTGATGAGGCTGACACACCCCACACTTACAAAAACAGAAATGACAGTAAAAGTGAGAGTTTATCCGATTATAATTAATATTTATTCAATTTTAATTACCTATATGGAATTATTTTATGAATTGAGACTTTTTATTATTTAAATTCTAACCGTCCATGGTCACAAAAAATAAAATACATATAAAACCATGATATTTAGAGCTATTCATTATACAAAGAATAAAAATACACTCAAAAAGGAATAAATGAAATAAAAAAAATAGCAATATTTAATGGGTTTTGATGATGAAATTATAGAAAATTAGATAAAAAGCAGAATAATAAATACCAAAATAATTATACTAAAATACAACAGCAGAAAAACTAACACAAAAATTAATAATAGTTTACATCTAAAATACAATTTCAGAAAAAAATTATTAACATAAATGATAAAAATAAATATAAAAACGCTTATAAATCAAATAATCACATAATAAAATATTTTAAAAATAACAATAAAAATAAATAATAGAGGGGAATTAATAGAAATATAATATTATTCATATTGGTAAAATCAATAATCATTTAAAAAAAGATACACAGAACATTACACAGCACACATAAAACAAAAAAAGAGGTATATTTAATGTAACTAATCACGTTTTTAAATCCAAACATAGTATTACTGCAAAAATAATTTAGAGATTTTGGATGTAATAATGATAAAAAAATTAATATAATCAAGAATTATTACATTTATAAATATAAAATGATGAATCACCAGATCACATTCAAAGATGATGATTTAATTAAAAACATAATAAAGCAATTAGACAGTTGGCAATAAAGGAAGATACTGTTTTAAAAATTAAATCATTCCAGAATTGGAAAGCAAAATTTACAAATATGTAAAAATTTAATTCATAATTTCAAAAGAAAGAAGAGTTTAAAAAATAATGAAAAATTATTAAAATAATTTATTTTAATGTAGTTAGGAACTGAATACCAACTGCACATGTAGATACTGCAAAAGTCAATTAATATTATAAATTAATATTGTAAGTATAACTTATCTAATTACAGTGATTTGGTGGTTTATATTTCATATAATATTAAATGTTATTAATATAGTGGTCAATATGTTGATCAATTATTAGAATTTTCAAATATTTATACATACACATATATATATATATATATATATATATATATATGAAGGTAAATGAAATAGTTTTGTTCCTGAGCATCTACAGTAGGTAGGACTGGATCCGTGCTTCTGGTATGCTTGGGTGTAATCATTAGGAGTGGGAAGAGCTGACTATTCCATACTCCTAACCAATTCTTCAGTACATGAGCAATTCTCATGATATCTGAGCAACAGGGGCATTCCTCTACTGTGTAATACATAACTATAACATTTCTTGCTTGTGAAGGAGTTCAAGCGATGGAAATTTTCCAGAGATTGACTGCACAGTCTGAGAACCAAACAATGTCAAGGACTTGTGTGTTTCCCTGGCATAAAGAGTTTAAGGAAGAATGAGAACGAGTGGAAAATCAGAAACATGATTGCTGTCCTCGAACCAGCATTACTGATGAAAACATTTGTACAGTTTGAGACGTTCTTGAAGACGATCGACAGGTAAGAATATCAGAAATTGCAAAACAGATCAGAATAAGTTATGGGAGCTGTCAAACGATCATCACAAACAACCTACAGTTCAGTAAAGTGTGTGTCAGATGGTTCCCTCGTCTTTTGACTGCAGATCAAAAGTTGAGACGTTTGTAGGTCTGTCAGAGGCTTACAGCAAGGTTTCCGGAAAAAGGTGATGCATTTTTGAGTTGGATTGTCACCTGCAACAAAACATGGGTCCACCACTACACTCCCTAGTCAAAACAAACCAGTATGGAGTGGTGGGGGAAAGGGATTGCAGCCCCAGGGAAAGCCAAGTCTCGACTGTCAGCTGGCAAGGTTCTTTTAACAGTTTTTTTCAACCAGCGAGGCATTCTGCTCATTGATTTTTTGTATGAGCAATGCACAATCAATGCTACATACTACTGCAAGCTATTGAACAAGGTGAGGGCTGTAAATCGCCGCAAAAGATGAGACCAACCAATTCAAGAGGCCATCCTCCACGACAACACCAAGTGTCATACTGCAGCTCTAACTGTCTCAAAACTAGAAGAAATGCACTGGGCTCAACTTAATCATCCTCCCTACAGCCTGGACCTATCACCCTGCAAATTTCATTTGTTTGGGCCACTTAAAGAAATCATTGCCCCTCTAAAAGGGCAATGACTTGAAGATCACAAGGGTGTAGAGGGATTCATGTGCAGTTGGCTCATTGGCTCCCGACGCAACCAGGTTCATTCTATGATACTGCAATAGAAAACCTTCCCTCTCGCTGGGAAAAATGTATTTCTAAAGCAGGAAAGTATGCATAAAAATAAATTATATTTGCCTTTTATTTTTCAATAAATAATTTTTTTAAGAATAAAATCCCTTGTATACATAATTTTTTTGGTGACGGTTAATACATAACTTACAAACTGTTGCAAAAAACCTCTCAATTTTCTCTAAAAAAGAAAACAAATATTACATAAAGAAGCATATTTACCTGTTAGGGTTTGTCACAACTAATTCCAAAGCTTCTGCCTTACTCTGTTCACTTTCTAAACCCGCAATAAAATATACAATATCCTGCAATAAGCTTGTGACAGCTCTACAACAAAAAGTAAATAAAATAAATATTAAAATATAAATAAAATAAAAATACATATAAAAAAAGCCATTAACAGTATTATTATATACTAAATCACTGCAAATTTAAAAAATAACCAGATGGATAACAGCTTAGCATTAATCATCAATATAATATAAGCTAAAATATTTGAAAAATAAAATAAGAATATACAAAAATTGACGCATTTTATAAAATATAAATGACCATTCTCAATCCCAACACTGGTTTACATCATATAAACAAAATTTCCTCCATTATACTGGAGAATGACCTTTTTCCTTTGTTTTGAATGAAATTCATCACTCCTTTTAATAGAATGGGAAGATTCTTGTTTATTGTTACAAATTATCAACACTTTTTTGTCATATCTTAAGTTTTTTATCCAAAAACAAATAATCTAACATTTGTTTTAAATTTACACAATTACCTCCATTTATTTTTTCATAATAGGTAATATGAATTAGACCATATTATTCCATGAATAAAGAACATTTAAATGATTTTGTGAGTCAAACTAGTTTTAATTGGATACAACATTAATTACCTGAACTGATTACACACCCATCTTTGCTGTGTTTATTAAATGAATGTAAAGAAATTAAGATAGTGATTTGAAGATCTGATATGCTGTATCAAAAGAATTATAACACTTTACTTACATTCAGTCCTGAAACATATTTACCTGTTAACAATTTATTTATAAACTGAGAAGAAATTTTCTAAAAAAAAAAAAAATGGTGACCAATCCAAGAATTTACAAAAACATTTTTTTAATCTCTTTAAAAAGAGACTTTATTGAATAATTTGATGTATTTGAATTTATTTTATGATAATTATTGACAGAAAGATGTAAAACTCAAAACAGAACTTCTTTTACACCAGGGAGAAATACTAGTGTAAAAAACTGCTGATTTAAGAAATTTTACTATATTTCTACCACTCAGCATTGATCCACACCTTTTTATATTGTTTTTGTTTTACAAATTTTATGGTCAGCACAGTAATATTACCGTTCTGTCTTCATTATACCTGTAGTTACTAGCTATTTTAATTTAAATTTATTCTTAGAAAATATTTTGCTTTCTTTGGATTACATTTCTTTTGTAAAAAAATTAAATTACTTTAAGTGTGATTATGTATAATTTGTTAACAAACTCCCTACAGACCATGCAGCAATTGCGTGTTTGTGATGTTGCAATATGGTGCAGAGTACACAAGATCTGTGTGGTCATTTTTTTTTTTGTAAAACAGTATTGTGTAAAATTTTGCTTGCCTTACATAGTTATATTTTTTTTGATTCTACACTTCATTTAGTGTTTGATTTGTGTATATTTTACATTGTTCTGGTGTTCAAACCTTATTTTACCAGACCAGACAATCGATTTACAAGCGTACAACTCGAGGTAAATTTTATAAAATTATTTTAAGTTTATTATTTTATAATATATTTATTTTCTTACTCCAGTATCAATTTGTAAGTTCTAGCAGATATTTATACTGTTTTATATGACTTAATTTTTTCCTTATACTGTACCGTGTAAAAAAAAACTCTATGTTGCTATGCAAAGTTAGGAATAACTACATTTCATTTAATAATGAATAATAGTTATACAATGTTATCAAAATGAAATTAATAGATTTCAGAAACAAAGTTATTAATGCTCTTCTTGAACCAAGACAACCACCAATGCTACAAGTTCCTCAGCAATAAAAATTTCATTTGCTCTCGAAATTAAGTGGGAAAAGAAAAAAGTGTAGGATAAAAAAAAAACCGAAAAAAAATGACACCATTTGGCAGTAAAGATTGCCTTGGTGCACCAGGACCCTGCTTGTAACCATGTTTTAGACTGTTTCATAAATAGTGATATAATAAAAGTGCTTTATTATATAAACATTTATTTGTTTTTACTGTTACAATAGTATTATGTTTTATATATTAAATTTTACTTATTTTATATAGATTTTTATCAACACAGAAAATTTTCAAAGCATGTTACAATAAACAGTTATAATATAATGTATAATACAGTTAAATACAATAATACAATAATAATTATAATGTATAATACAGTTAAAATATAATGTATAATAAGTTATGTAAATAATGTAAGTTATGCAATATAAGTAATGTTATTTAACATTTATACAGATGAATAGGTGATTCCACACAAATGGAAGAGTTAAGGCAGATACAAAAGCAAGTTAAATTACTAAAGAATAAATCCGATTATAAAATCAATAATAATGAAAATTAAATTAATATGTACCTTCTTTCATTATGAGAAATTGCACCTTTTTCCAACTTCGAAGAATTAGCTGCTAACACTTTACAAGCATCATTAGCAAAATCTAAATCTCTTACTTCAGTCGGAGAAACTGAAATTAAGGCAAATGCTTCTTTATCTTCTTTTATTGGGGCGCATCCAACCTAAAATCGAAAGAAGAAAATTAATAAAAATGACCACTATAGTACTTTTAACAGAGATTAGCAATCACAAAGTGCCTTTACAATCTTACTATATATGAAAGACAAACAACATATTAATTGTATAATTATGTTATTAGATTTACTGCTTATACACAAGATACATAAATTATAATTAAAAAATTATAATCAAAAATAAACTTAAATCAACTAATCCACAAGATAAAACTACAAATTTTAGCTAATGTTAATATTTTTTACTTAACCACATTTTCAATACCAGTGCTGTACTGAAAACCAAAAAGTAAACATCTTTTGAATAGTTGCTTGAATCTGAATGCATATAGCTCATGTAAAAAGTGCTGCTTGTTTTGTAACTATAAAGTATTATTCATCTTCAAATAAACAGACAAATAATATTTCCTTCCAAAAGTCATCTTATCGGTATAATTTTTACTATTTAAGTTTACATATCTTGTACTTCATTTAAAACCATTCTTGTCCATATTTTTTTATACATTACTAGCCGATTAGGAATTGCTTTGCTCGCCTGACCTTTTAGACATCAAGGTACAAGGCCCCCTGGACCTCCAGCATTTAGGTCAACCCAGGGCTGACAGGGTCTCCAGGGGTTACAGGGCCACAGATCTTGCTTCACTTGCCATTTTCGCTAGCCAGGAGGCAGAACCCTAATGTTGTTTGTTACCATCATGGTTATGAGAATAAAATAATACTGATAATAACAATTAAGGTATTCAGGCTTTATAGAAACCTGATAGTCATGATAAAATCATTTTATTATGACTGATTCTGTAGCACTGTGAATTGTGGTCGATCGTCTGTTTAAAAATGAACAAGAGAAAATTAATAAATTTTTGACAACAAATTAAAACATTAATTAAAGGAAATTAAGGAATAAGTAACAAAAATAAAAAATGTTAATAGAATTTAGTATTACTGCTATTACACTTACAATTTACAAAAATTATGACAAATGTTAAAAAATAATAATTTTTTTATTTATAAAATTATTAATAGCACAATTTTAAAGCAAAAACAAACCAGTTAATCATCTTGATTAAAAATAACATTTTCTGGTGGTTTTAAAACATTTACAACAAAAATTGACCTTTCGTATGTAGCTGATTTATGTGGAAAAACCGAACATTTGTAGTAAGTTAATGAAACTTCATTCATTTCAATGACAGTTTGGGGTAAATAAATGAACTTAGACAATGAAAGGTATAATTTATCAAAACATGTATAGTTAGAGCAATAATTTTTTTATAATGAAACTCTTACTACAAACAAATTTCTTTGTTTAAGTATTTTGTGTAGCTTATATTCTAATAGGAAATTCTCTCAAATTATAAATAAGCTGCATATTTCCTGTATTGTGTGAACTGAACAGTTCACATAATATCTACAGATGACTGCAAATGCAAAATTCATTGACCAGAAGTTATTTATAAATTGCATATTCCTACCAATTAGTGTGATACCTACAACCAATATTACGGTAGATAGTTAAAAATGTTAAATCTGCACAAAGAGAATTTATGAAAAAAATGCTACAAATTAATGATAGTTTCCTTAACATGACAGAGACATTAAGAAAGTTTAGAAAAAAGTACCCAAAAGAATTTCTGTAAAAAAAAAAAACCACAACAAAAACAGGATCTAGTTAATATATGTGGAGAACTACTTTATAATAACAATTATTAGACAATAAAAATGATAATAATTACCATTCCATCAGGGATATTTTAAAGTTGTAAAATATGACATTTTATTATTATATTGCTGCAGGTTACAAACTTATTAAGGATGTAGTAAGCATGCTTATAAACAGATAATGTTACCCCAGGTATGAAATTTTTAATTTTCTGTACTAATTGGACATTTTAAATACCTATTTATAAATACTACTTCTGAAGAATTTATAAAACACTTTATCATCAATAAAACTTTGATTATCAATACTATAGTCCTCATGGAGCTATTTTACAAGAAAATAGTATGCTACCTTTTTCAAGTAAAAATTTAATTTCTTTAGATCGAATGTTTTTGGAAAATATCTCTGAGTATTCAAGTCATAAAAATTTCATGCTAGTATCATAATGTAACATATATAACACATTCTATAAACATAGGAATAGTTACATTAAACTTTTTTTAAATTATTAAATATACTCGTAGGCATTTTAAACTTTAAACATATGATGTGCTTTAGTAAAAAATGTTGACAGTATAATAAAATTTAGCCGGCCTCCGTAGCCGAGTGGTAGTGTCTCGGCTTTTCATCCAGAGGTCCCGGGTTCAAATCCCGGTCAGGCACGGCATCTTTCACACACGCTACAATTCGTTCATCTCATCCTCTGAAGATATAACCTAACGGTGATTCCGGAGGTGAAA
>JAAAKQ030231379.1:0-11270 GCA_010016005.3 Zanna intricata | reverse complement strand
GACTGGCACTGGATAGGGAATCTTGGAGAGCTGCATCAAACCAGTCAAATGACTGAAGACAAAAAAAAAAAAAATTAAATTCAGTTTGTTGAATACTTTACGGGTTTATTTTTGGATCATTTTTAGTATAGAGTAACTTAAATGAATAAATGCCAGAAACTATTGTTCTACTAAGAAAGTCTGTTTCTATATAAATTTATTAAACTTAAACAAAAAACTAACTAACTACATAGTTACGATTTAAACCAAGGTAAATGAAAGATCATTTTGCAAATTCCACTAAATTTTTTTTTTCACGAAGTCAATGCTTGTGAATGATAATGTGTATTAGAAATTTTGTGGCGTATAAAAGATTCTAAGGTAACCATAACTCGTAACCGAGAACTTTTCGTTGAAAAATTGAAATGATATCAAAGATCGCATAACCAAAATCGATAAAAATATATTTTGAGTGGTCAGAAAAGACTTTAATTACGCATATTTATATTAAAAATAACTTATAAATAATATTATATATTATTTTATTTATTACATTTAAAATTATTATTACCATGAAAAAATGTTCTCTAAAATTTTCGTTTCTGTCATAAATTCTTTCCAGAAGTATTTATTATAAATGTCGTATCATAAATTAAAATAAATGAGATGAAAGTTACGTTACACTTTATGGTATTATTATTATTAAGCTCTCATTACACAGGAATTCCATCTCGTATATTAATCTCATGAGAATTCATAATTTCAACAGAAACATGTGCACGTACAATGCTAAAGAACTCTTATGTATTTTATAATGTTAAAAAAGTTGTTCTTAAAATGTTAAAAAAGTTTTGTTTATTGAATTAACTCTGTAAAAACATGAAACCACAAAAAAATTGTTTTTAGCTAGTATTTTAACTTTTTTTTTAATTTAATTTTCTTATATCTAAAATAAAATGAGTTTTTTAAGTACATTTTTATTTTTTGTTGAACTATAACCAAAAAAAAAAAAAAACAGTAAATAAATAAAAATTAGACCTGTTATAGTAATATTAATTGAATTTTATCTACTCATTTGCACATAATTCGTTTTCCCCTCTTTTATCTTTTAATTTCAAACAAATATTAAAGCATGTATTTTATTACCTCGATTTCGATTCAGTTAAGGATCTTTTTTTTAATAAAGCCATTAATTTGCTGCTACACATTTTGGCCAAAATATTTAGAAAATAGAGATCATTTCAACATGTGTACATGAATTACTTCTAACTCATAAAAATATCTATATCTATATATGTATATATATATATATATATACATACACACACATAAGTATATATTTTCCTCTACATATAGAGGCATATGAAAAATTCCAAACTAACCGGAATACGTAACCGAGAACTTTTAGTTGAAATATTTACACGCTATCGAAGATAGCATAACCAAAATCACATTTTTATCATTTACTACTTTTCCCCTTTTATTCCCTATAAGTACTTTCTTAGAGAACTCTGCTTTTTAGTACGGTTTTTTTATATAAAAGAAATCAATAAAAAAACTGTAGTTTTATAGATCGATGTACAAATGTAAAACAGTTGCAAAGAAGAATGTTTACTATTTGAGCCATTGAAATAAAATAAACGAGGTTGTATAAACTTTTATTTCAGTAACTGAAATGGTAAACCACATCTGCTTTCGTTTTTTTTTTTTTTTTAGAAAACTGTTCTGAAAAGCAGATATCTTTGAAAGAAATTATACTGTGATAAAATAAAAAAATAATTAAGTATTTAAGTAAAGTAATTAAGTTTATTTAAATAAATTAAAAATTAATATGTACATGATCTTTTGATATAATAAACCATTAGTCTACGAAAATGATTGTCAAAAACAACAATCATTCATGCAAGACTAATTATGAAAAGTAGAAATAAAACCACTTACCCTTGCCGTCGTACGAGTAACTAAACTCCTGCATATCAGCATTACATTTTAATCTAATTGGCAGGTGATATTTTACCCTTATAAGAAATTCTTTTTATTTATCACTATAGAGGTATATAACTAACATCGGTTACCCTCGGATAAGGCAACTCCAATTATTACGCCTTGAAATTTAGATACTTAGCAACCGTCACAGACCCCAACAAACGAATAATAAAAATAAAAAATAAAATTTAAATGTATATCGCAAAGCAATAAATTTATGTTATGAAATAATTGTCAATTTAGAGTGCCACAAATTACTACTGGAAATTATTCCGACTATACACTTATAACATAATCCATCGAAGCAAAATTTAGTGACCGATCTTATCCAACGATACAATTTGAGACGGTCAATATAATATATATAGGTAGTAAATTACCAGTAGTAACTGCCAATATCTTCTTTCTCTTTAATAAAAATAACTACATAGAAAAAGAAACAATAATGGATCGAATTCTCAGAAAAAGTAATTCAAGCTTAATTTTACGCATACTAAGATCCTTTACATGCGTCAAAACCATAAGAAATATCACTTCACAGTGTGAAAGAAGAAATAAATGAACTTCTTTCTATGAAAATCAATGCATTTTATAAATTGTCTCTGCTTTTTAGGGAGAAAAAAATTATGACTAATAAATCTTAAAACAAAGTTTGAAATTTTAGCGAGATTTTCAGTCCTTTAAGTGGAATATTTTACTGTAATTATCCTGTTTGTGAAATCCTATTATAGCGGAAACAGATCTGGCTGAATGATTTTTCTATCATTTTAATGTTTTCATTTCTCTCCGATAAGAGAGGATTTATCCTCAGAAAGTCAGACCTGATTTTGGAACGCCATTTAAGTCTTTAAAGAAAGACACTTTTTGTTGAGGTTTATGTACATTTAAGCCGATTATCTCAAAATTATTAATTAATTCACTGCTCTCATTTACAACGTACCAAAATTGTTAGATAGCTTGAGAGGGTCTTTCCGGTTTTAATCTGCAATTTAATTGGAAAATCGAAAGGGGATAGAACATAGTTGCTGGCTTCCTGAGATTCTTAGCTCTGCGGAGGGTGGTTGAGAGGACTTTCATGCTGTTACAGATGTGTAGATAAAGTAGCAAACTGCGTGGCTATGTGCCCGTCTGGGTGCTTACTACGCTAATATAAGCGTTTTGGCATCAAGCCTAGGTTAGCAGAGATATTTTCTGTTAGGATGAAAGGATGTGTTAAGAACTTATAACAGAGCTCTAATGCGGGAGAATGTAGGATTAGAGCAGAAAGTTCCCTAATGCCGACCAGAGCAGAGAGTGACAAGTCTTTATTTTCAAATGATATGTTTTTAATTACTAGTTTTAAATTTAACAATTTGTTTTTTGTTTTGAGTAAATCAAGAGGAATTTTAGTAAACTGAATTGGCATATGCATCGATGGCATCCAGACAGAGGCCAAACTGTGATGTGTAAATAAGATTTAGAGGTCTAAAGACGACTACCGGTAAATCCCATCAAAGTTAGAAACGGAGGTGATGTGGCAACCGGGATCGTCACAAGGAGGAGGGGTGTCTTCCCCTATAGTAGATGCTCTATTTCTAAGTAAAAATTATGCTAACTAATTAAAACATTAAAAATTACACTAATTACTCTAATAAAAATTGTTGGAGAACAAAATTTTTTATCGATTTCAAAGGAACTTTTTATGGGAATTAAATTTAAGGGTTTATATGGCGCAGAGAGCCCTACCAGAAATGCTGGATATTAGTTTTTTATTCATTAAACGTTTTTTTCTTGATATGATATCAAAATACAAGTATTTTTGTAAAGAAATAAAAATTAAAATAAGAATTTTATATGGATTCTTATTATTAATTAAGGAAACGGTGTTTTTAAACTGAATCTGTTTTGAAATCCAAAAAATTATTACTTATTGATAATTTTAAAAAATTTGTTTTTTATTACTAAGGGAAAATAAAATAAAAGATATAAATATTGATCATAATTCGTCGAATGTCAAAATGTTCATTCCACGTTCATGTTCAAAAAAAAAAAAACAATTTTAATTTTTGTTTTAGAACCAGTGAACATATTGTGCAATGGCGGGTGAGCAGTCATTATTTCCATTCATTTCGGTGCTAAAATATCTATCTCCGTTAATTTATTGAACTCATTGATTTTGCGTACTCGGATATTATTCTTTGTTTGATTCTAGATGCTTTCGTTGTAATCATTTATTTCCGTTTGTTACAAAAATTAATACTCAGTAATGTTGTCCGAATCAATACAAAAAAAAATACAGCTACATTTTCAAATGTATTCCATAACCTACATTCATTTTTTTGTAAGCGACAGTTAGTTCTATGCATTATCATTTTCAAATAATTTTTATTAACTCGAATGTTATGCCAAGATATATGATTTATATTTAGGATGCTGATATTTAATTTTTATTTTTATTTATTGATGGATGCTACATTTGTTATAAAATAATTTCTCAATTTTTTTTAAGTTTTTCTGCAAATAAATTTAGCGTTTCAGCCTAAAAAATTTACAGTTTATAAGTTATTGTTATTAAAACTTTTACTAATTAAACTTTTAAAAAACTGTGCATTTACATTACAAATAAGAAATTTCCCCCTGAATATGGAAAATGTGGATACAAATATATGGCCATCTTCTAGATATCATTACCTAAAATTCTGGTTTAAAAGCGTGAAAACGGACTTAACAGCCAGGTGTTTACATTACTGCTGATCAATTGTCATCTAGGTAGTTTTATAATTTAAAACCAAGTCTTAAATACAGCTAAAACTACTAATGCCCAGTTTCTTTTTTAATTGAAGTACGCTGATTCTAACAATAACCAGTCTTGGATTCCATTCTCAGTAATTTTTTAAGTTCTTTTTTTTATATTAAAACAAAAGTATTTGTTTATTATATTAGGGAATTATAGTTGTATGAGATTAAATTAATGATAATTAGATATATGGTTAATTTTAATTAAATATGAATTTTTAAATTATTTATATACTTCAGTCATTGCAGTTTTTTTTTTTTTTTTATTCAGTGGCTTTTATATCAGTCTTATAGATATAATTCTGTGGTCATAAGGTTTTAATCATGATCACAAAATAATGTATATATGTATATATATCTTTATAGATATACGAGTATTTATATATAATATTTTCATGATTTCAATAACATTTTATTTTATTAAAATACTAGATGACCTAGCGAACTTCGTACCGCCTAAGAATCAATGAATGTCGTGTTAACTTTAGCTAAACTTAATTTAGTATTTACTAACATAAGTAGCTGATGCGTCAGACCCGTCATACCTGTTCTATCGAAAGTTTTATATTTTAATTTTCGAAGTAACAGATTTAATTTCAGTACGCTATCATTTTTAAATAGATCAAATCATCTGTATCTTAAAATTCTAAGTTTGGTACCTATATATGAACTCCAGTTTTTTAAAGTACAATATTATTTTTTTAGATATCTCATTCTATCATAATCTAAGCATTGTAAGTAATTGTAGGAGTTATTTGGAAAAGTTCGGAAAACCCCGAAACACATGTTTCTTAATTTTTAACGGGATATCTATACACCAAACTGCATTACTAAATCTCTATTTTTCCCCGAGATATGAAGGCTCCATACTCCTAACTTACACAATTTTTAGTTTATTTTAGGATTTATTCGGAAAAGTTCGGGAAATTTCGGAAAACCCCATATTTTACTAACTCAGAAACCTTCCCTGGCATGCGTCCAAAGTTTCATCGGGGAACGGTTTAGGAACGCATAAGAGACATACAGACAGACAAACATTCATCTTATATATGTAGATTGTCAATATTATTTATTTTTTATAATTTATTACATGATAACATTAATAAAGTTACTTCATTTGAAATCGTGTCAAGTTATTTAGTTTTATTTGGAAGAAAATGAAAAATTTTTTTAATGTAGTGACTCATTTCAAAAATATTTGCCATAACATTGTTATTTATAACGAGATTTAAATAAATAAGGTTTCTTTTTCTTTAACATAAAATGATTTCATTTTTTTTTAATAAAATTTAAATAAACCAGCAGTTGTAAAAATTTTTTTTACCTCCGGAACCATTGTTAGGTAGAGAGGATGTGATTAATGATTTGTAGCATGTGTGAAAATGCCATGCCTGACCAGGATTCGAACCCGGGACCTCTGGTTGAAAGGCCGAGACGCTACCACTCCTGCCACGGAGGCCGGCAGTTGCAAAGATATTAAAAATTAAAAGTTTACCCCCGCCTGTTTCAAATGGATGGAGAAATCAAGTTCATTATTTTTATACAAGTTAACTTTTAGGTAGGCTAGCAGTATATAAAATTTCGCTCAATACGATTAAATACATTCCTGAGAAATATAATTTAATGTTAAAAATGTAAAAAAATGGTGAATACTCGGTAAACTAAACGTTTCCCGAAATATGTTGATTATAAAGTTGTTTCTTAATTTCGATGTGGAAGTTCATCCCCTGAATTTTTTCTTGAAATTGCTTTCATAAACACACTGTATATATATATATATATTTGTAATTTTTATCAAGAAAACAAAACTATTGTTTGGTTCTCGGCGCAATGCTTAGACCTATATGCTTTATGGTTTTTTAATGAATTACCCAACTAAAAAAAAATTCAACTTAAATCAAAAGATTTCCCTTCAAAAAAACTGTTTTACTGTTTTGATGACTTTTATAAATAATGATGTTTAATTATGCTAAACCTCAATTTCCTGTATTCCAATTTACCGTGTGGTTTTTTAATTTCTCTTTACGTTACTGTTATTTACTTTTAACTAGTCAACATACATTACTCACATCGCATAGAAGAGTTCAGTACTAAATGTATATATACCGTACTTCTATACAAACTAAACAAAAATTATAGCAAAGATATATATACATATATAAATTAATATTTGTATAAAGTACTTTACTTATTCAATCTCTGCTTTTCCTACCAACGGCTCTCAACATTTTTACTTTATTCTGTGCCAATTTTATTTATTAAATTCATATATTCTATCAATATTAATTCAAAAATTTAGGTTTTGTAACAAACTGAATCAATATACGTAGCTTGAAACGTTTTCAGTAATTTTTGCAACCGGTTTTGTGTTTCTCAAATGTTGGTACTGCTGTTTTCACAGTGGCAACAGCTGATTTTGCTCTGATTTTACAGCTGGTAATAGCTAATATTTTCTTTTCTAATGTGTACTTTGCAACCTGTTCAAAGAGTAAACAATAAGCAACCCCCCGCTACGGTCCAATAAGATGAGAATGACATGTATAAGGAGGTAAATGAGGTGTAGTCTTGAACAATTACAGACGGACCATTCCTGAGACGTGTGAATTATTGAACCCCAATCACTAAAGTATACCAGTATCATTCGCTGTTTAGTATTCAAATCCGTATAAAAGCAATTAACCTTTACTAGGATTAGAACCTTAGAACCTTCGACTTCGAAAATCAGCTGTTAAATTGCTGATTTGCAACGATGAGTTAACCACTAGACCAGCTCAGGGGGCTGATTTTACTCCTTATGAAAGAAAAAATTATTCTATATTGCTGTTGAACAATGTTAAGTGTTCATTGTGTTTTTGTTTGAAGTTGCGTCCCATTAAGTGGAATATGTACAGTTAGAACAGTTTATATATTCTAGGAGGACTGTTTCTTTTCGTTTGTTTTTTTTTTTTTTGGCTTGATGATTTTTAATTTATCACATAAGCTTAGAAGTTTGTGGGTGGAAATATAAAAAAGTAAATTTTGATTGTATGAAAAATGTCTTGCCTGACTGGGACTTTAAACCCAGGATGTAATGAGTATGTATAATTTTTTTTTCTTCTTAAGGATACATAATATCCAGAATATGTTTAAATTTATGGATTATTTCTCCAAGCATTTGTTTATACGTATTAATAATTATATGTATTTAAGGGATGGTATACCATAAAGTAATATTTAAGGATTTATCCCCAGACTTAAAAATTAAATACGATCATGTCTTAATAGAATAAATAATAATAAAATAAAAAATTAAACTTAGAACTTTATGCTTAGCTAAGCATAAAATATGAATAATTTTGTAATATTTCAAGTTATAAGAAGTAAATACGATCTACTGCTTAGTTGTTTGTACTTAAGTTTTTTAATTAGTGATTCATTAATTAAGTCTACATGGAGGAGTAGGTTAATTTTTTTTTTTTGTATAAATGATTATTTTCGTGTTTATATAATGAATTACTATTTTTAGAATGATAACGTCAATAAATTCTTTTTTAAGAAGTATTTCTCATTTACTAAAATTATGTAAAGATGACTATGAAAGATGAAAGATGACATTCACTTATATCGTCTTTCCTTATTTAGTTAAGTAACCCCTTCATTGTGCCAGTTGATTCTGTTTCCTTTCTTTTTATTTTAAATAAAATAATTATAAAAGTTTTTCGACATAAAACTATGTTATGTTATTAAACATAAAATTGTATTTTTATTATATCACGCTACGTAAGCATAATTATGCAGTCTAGTTATCTAATTTAAAAGTAAAAAAACAGCTCAAAAGATAAAACGTTTATTTTTTAATCCGTTGAATTAAATAATAAAATTATTACATTAAAATTTATTTTTGGTGGTAGTATTAGCAAAACGAATAATAAGATTAATTAGCTAATTGAAGACACTACAATTAAAATAAGTGAAGAAGTTAACAAAAATAATAATAATAAAAAATAAAGTAAAAATTCTTTGGAGCTCTCAACGGGAGTCAAAATCCCTTTATAATATGTATTATTGTTCTTTAGTTTATATTCGATTTTTATTTTGTGTAATAAATACGCTATGCATTCTATACTGTTTGTTTTTTCTATGTGATCTTCAAGTGATATGGATTTGTCTTTGGATCATATTCCAAAAAACTAATAATTTACCAGGTTAGTTGATATGAAGCGTTGTGAATGATAGTATCTGTCTGTAGATTTTTTCATATATTTCGAAAATGGTGTTCTATTCGTTGCTTTATAAAGGGGGAAGTTAAAAAAAACTATTTATTCTTCTTGGCTGTTTGCTCAATTTGTATATAAAATAAATTTGTCAATAAAATAATAATCTTATGAACATTCTGTACACAAATTATGTACATTTTGTGTGTTTGTTGTGTAAACTTATTACACAAATCTTGTGTTGTCTTGGTATAAATTGCATCACCATTATTTCATTATTTTTTTACTAATATTGTATTTTTAGAATCGTTTATAAGAGTTTCACAAAAGTGTAAAGTCGGTTACATCAAAAAGTAATCAATGGGTTATTCTTTTTTTAATTTTTTTTCTTTTTAGACACTTCACTTTTATCGATTATATATTTTTCATATAATCGATGAAATATATGAAAAATATATTTCATCTATTAACGGAAAGTAACTGGGAAATAAAATAAAGACTATTCGAAATTTTTTGCCATTTCATTATTGTAAGTTATTTTACTACATGTATTTTACTGTTATTACACTTCAATTTCTTTGACAAATTTACAGCGCGATTAGAGTCCTAAGATCAAATGTGATACTACGTTTTTTTCATAATTGTTTTTTTTGTTAATGTTATTAGTAGGTATCTGACTTCGGTATTTAAAGAATATTGTTCCAATTTTTTGATAATATCAGAATTTTTCTATATTTTAAAATCAGTTTTTAATTTTCTACTTCTTTTTGGTTTTCTTTTATTTTTTAACAGGACCTACTTCTACTAATATTTTACGAGAAATATAAGGTATATAATAATTTTATCAAGCAGGGCCCGTTGGTACGATTATATAGTGATAAATAATTAAATCCACTTACCAGTAATTTTATATTTAGTTCTAACGTTTTCGGAATTAACTATTCCATCTTCAGGAACTTAAAACTGAAAATTTTTAATATGTTTTAAAAATAAAACTCGTGTAAATGTTGTTTACTATTATAACGGTGGTCGTCATAAGTTTGAAATCACGTTTACCTACGTCCTGTCGTTGTAAATGTCCCCACCGTTATACATTTACAATGACAGGACGTAGGTAAACGTGATTCCACACTTATGACGACCACCGTTATAATATTAAACAACATTTACACGAGTTTTATTTTTAAAACATATTAAAAAATGTTAATTTTAAGTTCCTGAAGATGGAATAGTTGATTCCGAAAACGCCTGGACTAAATATAAAATTGTTGATAAGTGGA
Source organism: Zanna intricata (assembly GCA_010016005.3). Classification (NCBI taxonomy): domain Eukaryota; kingdom Metazoa; phylum Arthropoda; class Insecta; order Hemiptera; family Fulgoridae; genus Zanna; species Zanna intricata. Next base: position 1,057 of record JAAAKQ030231379.1, on the reverse strand, counting down.
TTTAATTATTTACCATTAAATACGAGTATAAGATGATAAAATTTTGAAAGAAGAAATGCCTGACCTTGCCTGGAACCACACCTGGTAATCAATTGATATAAAAATCAACATCCTAATCATTACAGATTACCAGACAACCAGATATTAGTATTATTAATTTACAGTAATATTCTTGGAAAAATGCAAATCTCCACATTTAGGATTCATTACTTTAAATTGATCATGTAATCTACATCCCAATATGATTTGATGAAATTGTAAATTTAATCAAGGAAATAAAAGAAACGTTACTTAAGAAATCTCGCAAGTGATTACATTACCACAAAAGTTAAATTAATTATGTTTTGAATGATCTTAAAAGAAACTGTAATGAATGATTCTGTAGTTTTATAACAGTTGTTTGTCAATCATTACTCCTCATACATTTAAATATAGAATTGTAAAACAACAGTTAAGTTTTTCCATTTTAATTTTAAATTTATTTGTGATGTATTATTCAAATAGTAATCTTTCTTTTTTTAAAAAAAAGGAAAAACAAACAATGTCCTTGTTTTAACTTTTCTATTACAATATAATTCATAGATTAATACCTAAGTTACACATATTATCACATTGATTAGTGTATGACTTTTTCAAAATCTAACACAATGAACCTTTTTTTGAATTATCACAAAGCTAATAAAATGTAAATTACTTGCTACCAAGATAATTTATAATTGTCTATATATATATATGTATGTTATATCAACAGTTGTCTAATAACAGAAAGGAATTCATTAATTTCTTGCTTTACATTATTAAGTGTTATGAAATGCGACACATGTAAAGCAGCCAAAATACAAGAGATAACCACAAAAATTGTTTTGACCGTAAATTATGGCTTCCACTATATAACAATCCCTGTTGTTAGCTAAGTGAAGTTGTCACTTGTAGGACATAATATGACCGGTGAATTTAGATGGGCCTAGTATGCCTATGTATGCCGGCCTCCGTGGCGGAGTGGTAGCGTCTCAGCCTTTCATCCGGAGGTCCCGGGTTCGAGTCCCGGTCAGGCATG
>JAAAKQ030231368.1:0-11270 GCA_010016005.3 Zanna intricata | reverse complement strand
ATCGAGAAATGAGGCTTTCTTTTTCTAAGATCCAAACGAGTCGATTGTTTATAATTTTTTCAAAAAGTTTTCCAATAGTGCTCGTCAATGAAACAGGACGGTAACTACTGGTATCTGTCAAATTTTTCCCTTTCTTTGGAACTGGAATAATATAAGCCTCTTTCCATTGCAGCGGAAAAATTCCATTTCGCCATATATCATTGTATAGTTCTAACAATTTCCGCTTTGCAGTCATGTTCAGCTGCCTGATCATTACATATCGTATTTCATCCGGTCCGGCAGCTGTATTCCCTGCTTTCTCCAACGCTTTCATTACTTCCTCTATTTTAAATGGTATGTTGTATGAAAGGTTGTTTTTAGTATCGAAATTAAGTAGACTCTCGAGCTCATGTTTTTGAACTTTAAAAAATTCGTCATAGTTTGCCGTTTTGCTGGCATCTTCGAACTGATTGGCAAGCAGCTCTGCAATTTCGTTTGGACTATCTATTATTAACATATCTATCTAAATAACATATTATTTACATAGATAAATGATTTTCATATAATGATAATTTGCGTAGTTGAAAGTTGAAATTTTTTAATTTTTGATTTTATAATAACTATTATAAATCTTGCAATAACCAATGAGATTGCTTTTGATGCATGAGTAAGCACAGTATGTAATTAGTAAGGTGAATATATAATTGCCCTGAAAAATGATACTTATAAAAAAAAATTGATACTTATATAAATGTTACTTATAATTGCCGTGAAAAACGATAAATTTACATTTCTTTTTGTACAGTTGCTAGAGCCGATTTTATACACCGTTGACACATTTCAATTTTCAAAAAATTATGTATACGATTAGGAAGGTGAGATAAAGACTCACGCGATAAGTAGTTTAATTCATTTGGAATAAACGAACACGTATAAGTATAACACTGTTTCATTAGTTTAAGTTTAAAGAATACATAAGTTTAAGTATAAAGTGATACAAGTATAAAAAGTTTAACCAGTTTAAGCTTGAGCTCTAGAACGTGAGTGCGTAGTGTAGACTGATTACACCGTGGCTCGCCGTGCTCCCTACCACTCGTCTACGATAATCTCAAACAGTCTACTCGTGCCTGTCTCTCTTCTTTTCTTCTAAAAATGAATTTCCCGTAAATGTATTGATTATTGTGACTACATATTTAGAGCTCTGTCGTCTATTCTCAATCACCTTTTGTGATTTAATACTAACAACAACTAAACATTCAGAAGAAAAAATATTACTGAAGTTATAGTAATCGGTTGAAAACTGTAGGGATTAGCGATGTTTCTGCCTGCTAATTTGGTAGAGCAGTGTTGGCTTAAACAGTGGCTGAAAAATAAGAATAATTTTATGATAAAGGGCAACTCGTTTAACATATTTTTATGATCTGTGGTCTGCATCGCATTTAATTTGTTCGTTACGTTTCCGGAATTAATAAAGCGTTAAGCGCGTTAATAAAGGACGTTAATAAACGTTAATAAAGGACAACGTTAATAAACGTTAATAAAGGAAACGTTAATAGGACGTTAATAAAGCGCGTTAAGGACGTTAATAAAGCGTCCAGCGTTCTTGAGAAGCAGAGCTCAGTACAGTTCAATAACTTGTTCCGATGTTTGTCTGCACTGCAAAAAAAAAAATAAAATTTCTTCAGTTTTGTTTTTTTTTTGTACTATAACTAGCAGTCAGAGTTGGGGTCCAGCTGGAGCTGCTTCCTGGTGGCCGGTTCCTTCACAGGATTAAATATAGATATCCTTTTCATTTGCGATTTAATAATGACTATCCGGAATCTATAAGTGTGTGATTGCTTTTCTATATGACTTGGAAATACTACCTAAAGAATAGAAATTTAATCAATGCTCACAATACTGTTCTATATAAACCGGTTTATGTTTTCTTGAGCACGCCCTCGTGCTTCCTCTTAAGCTCGAAGTTTTATCGGAGGGACCCCCACGATCACCTCGATTGCTTCCGCAGATAATACAGTCCGGCATGCTGACGCTAATTTGATCGCCGCTCTTCGCTGTATTGAGGTGAAGCGGCGTTCATTACGCTTTAACTCTAAAGCTTCATACCAGGCTTGGACTGCATACATCATGATCGACGTGGCGACCGGTAGTAGCAGCCGTCTCCTACTCGCCCTTGGTCCACCCTCGTTGTTCATGATTCGCCACAGGTCGGCCAGCACCTGTTCCGCTCTTTCAGATGTTCTTCTTACGTGAGTGGCTGACCCCCTTGACCGGTCTAGCCAGACTTTAAGGTATCTGACTTTCCTGGAGTCTGTGACGATGTGCCCATCGACCCTGACACGTATTGGCCGGAGTCTCCCTTTGCCATGGCCAGCATGGCTGTCTTCTTTGGAGCCAGGGTTAATTGGTAGTCATAGAGCCAGTCACTCACCATCTGTACTGCAACGTTGGCGGTGTCCTCAACTTGTTCTTCTGTTTATCCAAACACCAACAGGGCCAGGTTATCGGCGTACGCGACCGACTGTACATTTGCTGGGAAGTCGATTCTCAGCAGGCTGTCGTACGCGATGTTTCACAGTAACGGACCCAGTACCGAGCCCTGTGGCATCCCTCCGTACATGTTGAACTCCATAGGACCCTCCTCAGTGTCAGCAATGAGGGTCCTATTTTTCAAGTAGTCATGAATCGTTGCCAGGAGGTAATCACGCCCCTGGCACGTAGTTCTTCAATAATGAACTTCCAGGGGACGCTATTGAAAGCGTTTTGGAGATTCAAGAGGATCGCCAAAATTCTGTTGCTGCACCTGGTGCGCGCCGCCGTATTGCTGGCCCATGCTCGTACATGCCGAATCGCCTCCAGGGTGGACTTTCACTTCTGAATCCAAACTGGAACGGTGAGAGTCTCCCCCATTGCCTCAATCTCATCCTGAAGACGCTCAGCTATCATTCGCTCATATACCTTCCCCAGTGTGTTGATCAGGCACAGAGGCCTGTATTTAGTTTCCTCCCCCGGCAGCAGGCTGGGTTTGGGTAGCAGGACAAGCCTGCCGCGTTTCCAACACTCCGGGAAGCGCCTCTCTTCTAGTGCTGTGTTGATGGTGTCGAGCCAAGGATGACGATCGACCGGACAGCGGACGACCGACCCAGGAACTCCGTCCGGACCAGGGCTCTTCTTAAGATTTCCTCGTGCAGCAGCCCATAGTAGTTCCTCCATGGAGAGGCAGATAACCTCCCCCACGTTGTAGTTCCACTCTGTCGTCATCCAGGATAATAACGACAAAATAGCCTGTTGCGTTTGTCCTCTGGTAAGCCTGGGGAGGCGTCGACCAAATTGCTTCATGACAATTTGGTATGCCTTCCCCCAGGGGTCAGAGTCCAGTTCGTCGACCAGGTTTTTCCAGGAATTTCGCTTGGAGGATTTGATCTCCTCGCGAAATCTCCTCTTGGCTAGCCGATAGTCATTGGCTATCTGTACAGGCGGGTCTCGGCCTTCTCTCATTGCTCGGAGAAGCACCCTTCTCTTCTTCTGTGCTTCCTGTCGCAAGGCGGCTATCTCCTGAGACCACCAGTAGACAGGGCGTCTTCTTCCTCTTGTAGTTCTGGACTCTAACCTGCACCTCTCCTCAAAGGCGGCCATCAAATGTTCCGGGCTGGGCGGCATCACTGGTCCAACCTCCTCTCCAACGTGGTCAACTATGCGCAGGGCGACCTCCACAACGATGGCGTCTCGCGCCTCGGCCTAGCTGCATCAACCTGGATGATGATGGCAAGATGGTCACTGCTAAACTCTTCTTCCAGGATCCGCCACACGGTAACCCTGTCAGCAAACATCTCGGTGGTAGCGGTGACATTGAGGACTGATCCTTTACCCCTGCCGACAAACATTGGGAGTTGTGGTGTATTGAGACCATTAGTCCCAAGGACGACAGAATGGAAGCCAGCTCGTATCCCCGATCTGTGGAGCGCAGTCCTCCCAATTCCTGACACTCCGCGTTCAGGACGCCGGCAAGTATCACCGGTTTCCTGAGCCGCGGTCTGTGTCCTCTAAATTCCGTAGCTTTTTCAAGAAGTCCTCGAAGGCAGGTATATATATATATAGTTCGGGGAGATATATATTGATATGATGACGAAGATTGATAACTCCATTATGACATATCCTTTCCCGCTAACAGAGTTCACCACGGCGAGATCGCCCCTCACAACGCCGATCGCCGCATCCACCAACCAGAGGCCAGAAGAACCTAGCCCCCGGTTGGGCACAGAGGCGAGGATGAAGTCCACGCCATTGTCAGTTGCCGCACTCCAAGCCAGATCCTGGTCTGCAGCACACCTGTTCATGTTAAGTTGTACGAACTTACTAATGTTACGTAACTGATGTTAACTTACCAATTATGTTACTTAGTAATTAGTAGAATTACTTAGTAATTAACTTACTAAGTAATGTTAACTTACTAATGTTAAGTTGTAGTTCCTACAAGCCTTGCTGCCCGTCCTGTGGGCCTGCCCGCAGTCTAGGCTCTTAGTAAGTGCGGTGCAGTCCAGTCTCTTGTGTCCCGACTCACCACAATTATAGCATCGGCCGGACCTGTCCGGTCCCTTGCTAGATGAGGCTACATGGCTATTACCTCAACAACAATAGCACGATTGGTCTTACCGGCGCGCCTCCACCCGGCACGACTGCCATCCAACTAGTATCCTGCCAGAGGAGAAGAGATGGTGTGCCTCCTTGGCTGGCAGGACTACTGTAGCATTTTGTGTGGCTCCGTAAGCCGGCTGGATGGACGTGACCACCGCCTTTTTGGTGTCTCCAACCTTTTTTCGTACTGCCTACAGTACCTCTTCCTCCGTAACCTCACAGTAGAGGTCTTTTACATGTATAATCCTTTTCTTGCTGTTCTTCTTCGATCCGCCATCCGTACTTCAGGTGCGGCAACCGACATTTTTTCCTTTAAGCTCTTTACTTTTTTCTCCCCGTCCTTCACCTTTACTTCAACGGTATCATCCAGCCCTTTCTCACGGAGATGATGATTTCCGCCATTTCACTACCCACCGTTGTTTTTACCTTCCACAGCAGGTCCGCATAAGATACTTCGTGCTGCTTCAGAACTATGGTAGAGGCATTGCTTGGGGCCTTAGATCGTCTGGCGGCCACCCCGGGTGGAACAAATACCGTCACTTCTCTTTTGTGTTTCCTCGCCCAAATCTCTGTGGCTTTCAGCGTCATGTCTGGAGTTAGTCATAGCTGGAGTTGTAGCACCACCACTGCCAGCTCATCCACATGAGTTTCCATGATCTGATCTAGTCCTTGCTGAAGTTGGCTAAGATGGTCAGGTCCTTCACCCCGAACGAATACTGCAAATCAATCAACCACGGGCTGCTGTGTTTTGGCCGGTCCAAGGACAGCCACACCAGCGACCTCTCTCACTGCTGTGCCGGGTTCAGGCATCGTTGACTCATCAACCCAGGTAGCAAGTCCTGGGGCCGTAGCTGTCCCCTGGGGGCTGCGCAGCTGTGCAGTCTTCTGGTGTGTATCAATCACAAACACCTTTCCTTGCTTGTTCTGGGGGGATGGCAAACCTGACACCCTTTTTTTTTCCCAAAGGCCATCACAGGCTATTTTTTCCCCATCAGGTTTTTTTATTTCTTCATCAGATCCCGTCTGAAGAGTCTGAATAACGTCCAGCTGCTTTTACTCAGCCGTCTGTGTCCAAATTTCCTTTGTATCAGTCTGTTTATTATCTCCGGTATTGGCGTCAGATGCTGTTTTGTCTACGGAGTCGATTACGTACTGGCACTTCTTAACTACTCCTTCCAGTACGGCAATCTCGTCCGTGATAACTTTTATCGGCCTTTTAGGCTTGTTCTTAGAACAAGCCTCCGACAGTTTGGACATCGTTTGGAGTAGATCTTCAAGATCTACTCTATCTTTCTTGTCTGCTTTAACTTTGTCTTTTTTTACTTTTATGCTTATATCAGAGCCACTGCTGGCCTTTCTCCTCCGCTTCTTACGGTTAGCAGCGGTCTCTGTGTGTTCATCAGGATTGAGGTCTCGTTTCACAGCCTGTAATTGCTCTGACCTGTTGTTACACTGCTCCAGCTCCTTGTGCACGTTTGCTATTAATTTAGCAGACTCCTCGGCGCTAGGTGTAGGCTCTGCGTCCATCATATTGTATCTGGCAGGTCAAACAACAAGGGAAAAAAAAAGAAGGGGGAAGGTCTCCGGGCCAAAAAAAAGAGGTGGTCGGGGGGTTAACCCCTAAAGGGTTCGGGGGCACAAGGCTCCGATCAAAAGTTATAGGGGAAATTGCGTTTCCCTTCAGGAAACCGGACTTAGAAAATGTTCAAGTCCAGAAAATCGAAATACAAATCTCCCGGTGAATTTGAATTGCCGCCTGGCCGGGCACAGAGAATAAAATTTTTATCTTAGAAACTAACGCAGTTGTTTATACACAAGGTTGGTAGCACTGCCAAAAAGCCGCATATGCAGCAGAAGCTCTTGCCTCGTGGCTAACAATAGGTTAACCACGTGCTCACCTCAGAAGTTTAACAGCTAATATCTTATTAACCATTTAGTCGAATCTTTTAAAACTAAACACAAGTCTTTAAATAATTGGTAACAATGTTTTAAACTAAAAATTATAAAAAATATACTATTAAATACGGTCACCTGGGCTTAGCCGAGGTACACGTATTTCACTAAAATTAAAACACTGTTTTTTCACAAAATAATGAACCGAAATTAGAAAATTATGGTTCAAATCAAACCTTACAACTAGTCAAACAAGATAATATATCATACATAACATAAAAACCCCAAAAAACCAATATTTAAGAGTGAAGTAGCAGGAGCTCCTATCACAGCAACATGGCTTCCCCAGATCTTGGTCTGAGAACCCAGTTCAACACTTACACCCAGGAGACAGTCCGCTTTGCTTGGCGTTTTGCAACTGATGGAATAGAAATCGATAACTCTACAAGTATTTATTGTTGACCAACGCGACAAATTTCACTCGAGATGGCGTCAACAGCTTACGCAATGAGCATACAAGAACAGAAGTAAAAATTAATGAAACTGTGGAAGGCAATTTTCAACTCCGATTTAACATCAATATATGGTGCGGTCTTCTTCACAATCAGCTGTTTGGACGTTCATATAACCTGGCCGTTTTAATACTGAGGTTTACTTACACTTTCTTCAAGAAGAATCGCCCCAGCTGCTTGAAGATGATCTCTAGCGCTGAGACGCAAAGTACACTGTATATACTTCCAGCACGATGGCGCGCCTTCCCACTTCTCTTGTGCCGTTTCAGTTCTCTTAAATCATTTCTCTGAGAAGTGGATCGGTCGTGGTGGTGCACATTCCTGGCCGCCATGATCGTCTGATCTAACACCATTCGATTTTTTGGCCAGAGATGTTGAAAAATATTTTATTTAAAACAAAAATACATTCTAGTAAGAAATTTATTGTCGCATTGTGGCTGCGGATAAGGAATTGAAAGACAGCCCTGAAGAACTAAAAATAGCAACAAAAGCAGTACAGAAGCATGCCTAGAAATGTCTTGAAATATCCGGCTCATTTTTTAACATTTGTTATAAACTAGTACGTATAATGCTTTTTGGTCTACTGAGTTCTAAATTAAATTCGATTTTTTCTAACTTTTCATTTTTTATTCAAGTTATCTTACACCTTTTGTTCAGAATTAAATTGTCTATAAGTTTTGTTTATAATTTTATATGTTTATTACACATTTAACAATACATTTAGCGTAAAATAAGAAGTTATTATATGCTAAAAATAAAAATAAAAAAGGTTTTTACTCCAGTTTATTGGTTTATCGGATTATTCAAAAACTACACACATACGGATCTGGGACTTAATCTATTCGATTTACCAGATCAAAAACCATAACAAATCATTCATTTTCCCTAAAATGTTAAAAATTTCAATACGACCTTATTTCACCGGGGTAGCTGAAGTCCAAGCAAAACGTTTCACTAGCTAATATATATATATATATATATTATTATACATATATATTTTTAAGAAGTAGTTTGCTTTTAGATAAAACTGCCGTTATATTAATTAAGGTAAATTAAATATTTAATATTTCTCGTAAATAATTTATGTTTCAAGCTAAAAAACAGTCTGAATAGATTGAAATCAATCACGCCCATTAATAAATACAGCAGTTTATCTGATAAGAACACATGTAAGATGTCTGTCAGTCCATTAACGGAACAAAATGTTATTCTTAATATAAAAAGCAGTGTGATTCTTAATTTCTATAGTTCTAAATATTTTTAAATAGTATTGTGGAGGGTTTTCATTAATGAAAACCCTCAACCCTCGAAGTTGAAAACGTTTATATATATTTAAAAGAACATTTTTTTTTATCATTAAAAAAACCAATATATCGCGCCTTATTTAAATAATACTATCTAAAGAGTAAAATGCGCAATTTATAATTTTTTTTTAATGTCTATATATTTTTTGGTTGTACGCTACTTCAGAGTCAATAAATGTCTGTTAATGTATTACGTAGTACATACATTATTGTATGTATAATCTATGTACGTACATTATTAGTGATAATGAACATTTGTTATAGATTAACATGTATTTTCAATAAACTTCTGGATATCGGTTTTGTCAGTTATGTAATAGTGTAGTTAGTGTACTGTATTTTATTTTATTATTTACCGTTATACCTTAATGTAATAGTGCATTGCAAGTAAATACTGTACTTCCGCACAGTATGAGGTCATTTTATCAGATATTACTTTATAAATATTACTTTTTGATCAACAGCGATTTTCCTATTACATCGGAATATCCGCGATCCTCTTCCTACTTAAAATTACGGATAATCGGAAGATGGTTGTATACATCAAAATTTATGAAATTATTATGAGGTAAATGTAAAGTAACTTTTAATAGCAAAATAATACAATACGAAAATATTAACTTAGTTATTATTGAAGGATATTTTATATATATATATATATATATATTTGTATACACATACGCACACTACAATAAAAATTATACTGTTTTACGACTACAGTCACTTTTTTAATTAAAAAATTCACATTTAGTTAAAATAAAGTTGTAAAATAAGAATTGAAAAAATTATTTTAAATAAAATTAAGAAGTAAAATCTGTAAGCCAAATATAATCAAAGTTAAATCTCCCAGTCAAAAAAAAATCATATATACATATTAAAATCATATTGGTAGTAAGATATGTATATGGATGGATATGTAAATATATGGATCAACTAGTTCACCATATAAAAAAAGTTGAGATCAAAATCCTTCCTCAAGCGTGAAAAACAGTTACATTTCATTTTCTCCGGAGAAATCGGTGAATCCAGTCGTTTACTCCACGATTTTAAACGGGTTACTTTGTTTTGGAGTAGCCTCTCGGCAGTTACTAATGTTCTTCAAGGAACATAAAACTCATTACGAATAACGAACACATAAAAGATTTTCGCAAGCATTATTTATAGTGTTTATGGCTAAGGCAAACAAGGTAGCACCTCACTTAAGACACTTTCCTGTGGTATCCCATTTTCTAGTGTAAAATTTTCGGATATCGTCGTTCTAACTCGGATTCGAAAGGATCGACTACTTAGGAAACCCCCTGATAAATGGAAGGAGATTCCGTTGTATAACCCATTCATGTATTATATTCAGGATTTCTCTCCTCCAAGCCGGGTCTTACGCCTTTCACTTATCGAAAAATACAGCAACGATGAATTGACAAAGTAGGAAGATTCCAAGGCAACTACATGTGCGATAGAAGATCTACCTTGGCGAAAACCACATTTTTGTTTCTCTTAAGGTACCGCACTAGACTACAGTTTACCATTCTTTCCATCAACTTGCGCAGGGTACTGATCAAAAAGATAGGACAATAACTTGAAGAGCACGATTTATCCTTACCAGATTTCAGAATGGGAATTACCCATACTGAAACCTCTATTTCAGCTTGTGACGAAGAAATTGGAAAAACTTGGTCGAATAGTATTTTATTATAGATTTTTTAATGCAGTATCCGAGAGGTGAGACAACATACTGAGCGTAACATTATCATTTCAGGGGGAAGTGTCACGGAAATTATTGAAGACATACCTTAGCTCATTAAAAGAAAAGGAAATATTTAAAATACTTCGCGAGTTCAATAACAAACGGGATATGTTCTAACAAACTTAAACCTCATAAACTCAAGATAGTATGATGATGTAAGTAAAACTGACTTAAACTAGTTTCAAAAAGCGTTCGACATATCAATTGGCACGGTGACGAGGATGTCATTATTTTTCAATTCAATCGACAATGGAGATTGTCCAATTGTCCCGATCCACACATGGCCCGAACCTTTCTCGAATTGATGATGGAATTGTCCGAGAAATGGTATCGATATAATTTAGCCATGATTTCCGTTTAACATACCAAAACACTCGACGGCCTACAGCCCTTAGTATTTTAGTAAGCAGCGAAATAAAATACTGGACATTAATTTGTACTATTTTATTACAGTGACACAATTAATTATATTTTTTCTTATTTGTATTTTATTTATTTTTTTAATTACAAAAGCTACTAAGAATATTATAATCTACTTTGAAATGGTGAATTAATTCACCATTATTAATAGAAACTTGTGTTAGTGTTTACGGAAATATAATTTTGTAACGTATGAAAAGTGCCATTTCTAACCACGGTGTAATATTTGAATGGTAATTATATTTTCCAGATAGTAGCCGAGAATCATGTAATCATGTCATGTACCAGCCACGCAATTCGTGCCTACGTCACTGACTGTGTTAGTGACGTAGGCATATTATGTGTGTGTGTGTGTGTGTGTGTGTGTATATATATATATATTATACCAAAATTAATCTTAAAATAAGTTACTGACAATTTTGACATTTCATTTCATTTCTGATAATAAATATAAAAAAAAACTATGATTCCCGTTTTAAATGATTTAATTTTTGTTCCTGTTTACTTTTGTTTAGTAACAGAGAACATAAAGTTTGAACTACTTTAGAATTTTGTGGTAGAAGTGTAAATTAATGCGAGTTTTCAGTCGATTTTTTTCTTAGATTTAACTTCTGTTTTTTTCTTTTTCTATTTAGCCTCCTGAACCACCGAAAGGTATTACTGCAGAGGATGAATGAGGATGAAATGTATGAATGTGAATGAAGGGTAGTCTTGTACAGTTTCAGGTCGACCACTCCTGAGAAGTGTGGTTAATTGAAACCCAACCACCAAAGAACACCGGTA
>JAAAKQ030231346.1:0-11271 GCA_010016005.3 Zanna intricata | reverse complement strand
TAGAAATTTTTCTTTTTAACGTTCTCCCATATTTTCTTCTTTATCCTTTTTACTCATACCTCTTGCAATGTCCTCCTCAAAAATCTTCTTTACCTTCTCTTCCTCATGCTTCTCTAAATTCCATCGATTCATCTGATACCTTTTCTTCAGGTTTTCAAGCCCCTGAATACATTTCATTATCACTAAATTATGGTCGCTATCAATGCCTGCTTCAGCATAAGCCTTGCAATTCTAAATATTTGTTTAACACTGATATAATCTATCTGATACCTTTCAGTATCGCCTGGCTTATTCATGTTTATATTCTTCTATTATGATTTTTACAGTATGATGAATATCAGTATGACATCTGTACACACATACATATGAATTTCGCAAAACTTAAAATCGATTAGTCATAGGATGTTAAAATCTTGGATTTAGTACTGTTGTAATATCTAATTATGCACCTCCCATTTTGAGTGAAATCGACTGGACCAAAAGAGTCTAAAAAAGCCCCAAATCCAAAAATTTGGATTTTTGACGTTTTCTTAACAGAAACAATAAGCCCTCATTCAGAGTGGTGCATATATAAGTGGTACTTATTTTCGTTGGTTCCAGAGTTATAGCCAAATAACATTTTTATTAATGAAATATTTGGATCTTAAGGGAAAGATGCATTGGCTCGAATCTGATCTCATATATGTATATTTTTTTTAACTTTTTTTTTGTTAATTTAAATATATTGATTTATTAATAATTATAACCTCTGATTGTAAAAAGATTTTTACAATAAATAATAAATGAGTAAATCCAATGATTGCATTCCACTCTCCAAATGTTATTAAATTTTCATCCTCTTTTATGTATTTAATTGCTTTGTCAATTTCTTTGCATACTCACTCTTCCTCATCATTATCATGGGCACTTGTACAGGTAGGCATATAGATGTTAACAATCATCGTTGGCTTAGGATTTGATATTATCCTTATTATAATGATTCTGTCGCTAAGCTTTTTGAAATATTCTACTGTCTTCCCTATCTTCATGTTCATTACAGAAACCTGTTTCTGCCTGCCCTTTATTTGACGCTGAGTTAATTATTCTAAAATCACCTGATCAAAGATCATTTTCCTCTTTCTACTGAACATCACTTATTTCTACATCTAAATTTAACCTAGCCATTTCCCTCTTTAAATTTTCTAACCTACCAACCTTTTACAAACTTCTAACACTTCATGCTCCATGCAAAAAATAGCAGTCATAAATTTAAAATTTCTTTATTTACATATAATACATGAAAATGTATTAACAATGGATTCATCTTATAAATAATTCTTATTTTTTTATCAGCAATATAAATTGTTTCATTAATAAATCCCTTTACCATTTCTTATTTTTTAAATTTAATTTTTTTCAAATAGCTAAAATATTAATCTGTATATAACATCTTAAGCTGAGTTTTTTACTGCAGAACATAATCTGTGCAAATATTGCATAGATCTGAAACTTTAAATGAAATTGTACTGGTGGGTAATAGGACGCGAGTTTTAGTTCAACTACTTTGTTCAAAATCCAGAGTTGCATCAATCAAATCTGTTAATTTACCAAGACTTCAACTATGTGGAATAGCATTACTCTCTAAACTTGTACAGAATTAGTTCCAGTCTGTAACATAAATATTGAAAAGATTCATTTATGGACCGATCCTACTTTTTATTTTGCACGGATATCACCTCCACCAACCAAATGGAAGGTTTTTGTTGCAAAAAGACTATCACAGATTCAAGGAATGACTAAAACACAATAGAATCATGTTTCTACTGAAGACAAAACAGGTGACCTCATATCTCATGGAACACCTGTAAGGTATTTGATTCAGAATATCTGAAGCTACAGAACACATGGTTTTTAGAAGATTCAAAATCATAGCTGCAGATTCAGAGCTTTGAAGTCCAAAATGTTCCAGAAGGTCATTCAGTAATTAGCTTAATTAGCTCAATCTCCTGTATGAAGATTTTACAAAATTTTCTAATTTGTTAAAATTAAGTTATTGCTTTCTGTGTTAGATTTATTTGTATTTGCCATATAAAGAGAAAATGGTAGGAGTATTAACTGTAACAGCAAACATGTAATTTGTGTGTGTGTGCATGCGCACATGTAATTTGTGTGTGTGTGTGTGTGTGTGTGTGTGTGATTCAACATTCATCCTATAGTCTGGAAAATAAAGCACTTCATGAAAATTTCAACTTTTTTAAACAAAAGCTCAATTTTCAATTTAAGTTCATTTATTGATAGAAATAAAATATTATAATTAGCTAATATTATAAATATTATTGAAGCTCACCTACTCGATCTAGCGAGCTCTGCCCAGAACTACCATGGCTTTCATGAGTACTTTTTAGCTTGGATTACCAATATTAGATATGATTAGAAACATCACTATGAAACATTGATATGATCTGAATATTTTGAGTTATAGCATAGTTGATCACTATCAAAAAGTTTGAATTATGAAAGTGAAGCAGTAGCCGCTAAATAAGCTGCAATGAAACAGCCAAAGTTTCATCACAACATCTTATGGGACAAGTTCCTATATATATTGCTTACAAGTCAGTTGCCTATTTCTTAGTTCTGGTCTCAACTATGCTGGGGCATTTACCATCAAAACAGTTCCGATAGCAACCAACTAACCAACCAACCATAAAATATTATGTATCTTATTTATCCGTCTTTCAACATGTGCTATAGATTTAGAAGTAATCAACAACATAACTATGTAAGTATTTACTCCTACACTTCAACAATTTTCAGTCATAAGAGGCAGTGTCAAATTTATGTAGTGATAATGGCACTAATTTTATAAGAGCTCAAAGGGAATCTCAAGAGTTATTGTTTCACAAAGTTTTGACACAGACATGCAATATTTTGCAGCTAGATCCAGTTTAAATGTCATTTTATTCTTTTACATTCATCTCATTTCAGAAGGTTGTGAAAAGCAGGTGTCAACTCTATGAAACACTATTTAAAAAGAGTAGTTGGTAAAGCAAACTTGACATTTGAGGAGTTAATGACATTGCAGACCCAAATAGAAGTAATTCTAAATACACTAAAGATTCAAACAATCCACTATATTTAACTCTCGGTCATTTCCTTCATTGCCTTTGTTGCAGACATATGCCTGCACAAGCACCACTCCCATCAAGGTAGCTGATTGTAGCTAACTTTCCCACCACAGTGGTGCTGTGGCCCCATCACTTGTAGGCTTCTATAAAAGGGTGAACAAATTTTCAATTGGTTGCCGACCACCACCTGGAGAAGAAGAAGAAGATGGTAGAACAAAAAAGATGTTCTCTGGCTGGTTCACTATAGGACCTCTCTGTGGATGTCAACATGCCTGCAGGAGCAACAGGCCTGGACGGTCTGCTGAGGGAGCCGCTGGGTGAGGACCTACCTTCCTGCCCCAGCATGTACTGGCTGGTCCAGCACTAAGCCCGGCTAGCACCAAGATACCTAACAGTAAAGCAGAACTGGAAGAGGACCACGCTTGAGGAAGACAACCAACGCCGACCTGACAATGCAGAGCTCTGGGGCCTACTGCTGTCATGCTATGAGTCACAATTCCTCGACTATAGCTAATCCATTATCACCAGAAACCAGCTTCTGCACCCAACAGTCCTTCTCAGGGCTACCTCACAAAGAGACAAACAGCCCTTTTCAGGACCATTCCAAAAACCCCAAAAAAACCATTTCAGGACTACCAAAAAGTTTTAAGGTGTCACGTACCATCAAAGCCTTTTCATGACACCTTATTAGTAATGTTTTAGTCATGTTTTTCTGACCCAATTAGTCAGATGTGCCCATCAACCAGTTTACCAGATGATAACATTTTCAAAAAATTTGGTCAACAGTTGTGGTCATGGTAGTGTTCTATTATCTTAATAGTCTTCAACAGCAGAATACAAAAAGGACACAACAGCCCAATCTTCAACTGGGCAAAGTAGTACTCTTGAAGGAAATCTTTACTTCCCTATTTAACCCAAGGAAGGTTTACATCTCCTTCAGTGCTGAACACAGTCAAGTGAATGAGTGCGAGTAGTTCAGTTGACATTGAAGTGTCACTCTTGTTATCACTTGGATCTTTATAATGATTAAATATGTTTATATTCAATATTTTAATCATTAATTAACTGAGTTAAGTTAATTTTGTGTGTTTCAGTTATTTCTACCCCATTATTAATTTGTACTAAATCATGTTCAAGGGTTCTGTCTTAAATTGTAAACTATCTTATTATATTCTGGTAGTTTGTTGTTTCTTATCATCCATCCTTTCACTTAACAATCCATTCCTTATCTTTGTTTATGTGAATAGATCATTTCAGCCAATGATTGCACGGAATTGAAGATTGAAGAGGGGTAAACATCATCAGTGACAACCAATCCTCATTACAGTTGAGTGAGCTTAATTGTCATAAAATATTACATATTTTTAACTGATAACAACAGGAAAAAATCATACAACTATCAATACTTGGATCAAATCCAACACTGTTTGGTCCAGCAGTCCTCTAATATTGGTTTACATAAAAAAACACTTTAGTCAGAAGACATTGCTCTATGAATTTTTAATAGAATATATTATATACATGAAATATACAGATGAAATGCTTACATTTTGATAGAAATAATTATAACTTATGGTCAACTCAGTTAATGAATCGCTGGGTGAGAAAGTTAATTTAATAGATCCGGAATGATAAGGAAATTGTAATCATAAATATTATCTAAATGACATGTTTAGTTGAAACTGTTGTTTAAATGGAGAAGATTTGTGTATTATTTTTTTTAAATGTCAACTTGTGGGAAAAGGAAATAAAATGTTTACATTTGATATTGCTGACATGTTTTTTAACATTTCCATGTATATTTATTTTCATCGTTAACACATATTATATCATTCTTTGTAATATTTGTATCTATTTATCTATCAGTTGACAGATTTCGACAGTTAATTATGATTAATAACTGATAGAAATGTTCTGATTCATATAGAAATCTTTTCCTTTACGTACCACATACAGGTGGTCCTTTATACCACCTAAATTGATATTTTTATACTTTGTTATTATATATTGATATTATGTGTTATAAAAAAAATGTTGAAATTATATTGATAATTTAGGCAATGATGTGATATACTGTCGATAACTGAATAGAATGTTTTTATTGTGAATAGTAGTTACTCCCATAAGAAACAGAGTATGCTACTCCATAGTCTTAACTAAATGTGTAATTGAGTATACTTAATTTTATATCATTAAATGCCCATACTTGAACAATATAAACTTAAAACTAATAAAAATAAACTTTATTGTAGAATTTATTGATTTTTTTTATACATGTTTCGATTTTGTGCTGCTTATTCTCATTGTTCTTATTTGTCAAAGGCATCAGTTAAAAATATCTATAATGAGTGGGAGAATGAATTGGCTGATTAGTTTGTAATTTATTACTATATTTAACACATTAAACAATTCTGGAAATGTCTTTCTTTAAAATATTAATACCTAAACCAATGAGTTTAGATATTAATCTTTATGATACTATTATTTTAAGGCAGCTCTGTAATTTGTGAAGGAAACTACAGTTTGCTGAAGCATCTATATGCAGATCAGCAAAAAACCATTGATCTGTTGTTGCTTTTATTCTGGGTTAAAATGTTAATATTCAGCTGTTCATGGTAGTCAATTGATTGATCTACCATGTTTCTTGTTTAAGAAATTAGCATTCAAATGGTTTCTAGATGGAAAAAAAATTGTGCTGTAACACCACCGTACTGAAAAATCATTTGCAGTCTAAATTTGTGAAGGTATACCCTTCAGAAGAGCCAACAATTTATTTTTCAAGAAATGAACATATGCATCTCCTGTAATGTTTTTATTGAAAAAAATTGTCCCAGAATGTAGTCATAATAATGCCACACCAAGCATTAATGTGAAATCTATGTTGAAAACTAATTTCCACAGTGGCATGTGGATTGCCTTTACTCCATAAACGGGTATATTTAGAACTGAAGACTGCGTCTCATAAAAGTGGCTTCATCAGTAATTAAAATTGAATTTTCCTTATCAGCGTTATCTAGAAGTCAATGACAGAAGTTTAACCTCTGCAGGTAATATGTTGAATGCAAATTTTGAACCTTCTGCAGGCGGAAAGGAAAAATTTTCTTTTCTTAAGATTTACCACACTTGGTTTCTGACAAACCAGTGCAATATGAAATTTTCATCGTACTAGTGCTTGAGCTACACTGAATTTGCTGAATCACATAATCTTCATCATTAACACTATGATTTACTTGGTATTCAACAGAAAATGAACATGTTGGAAATTATCCTTTTGTTCATATGAAACGCTGATAAACCAAAAAAAAAAATCTGGTATTTGGAATCTGCCTTCCAGGAAATCTCTTCTGTTATTCATGTCAAACAGCTTCAGAATTTCTGTTGAAAAATTCATAAATAAAAATTATATAGACATATTCCTTGTTAGAAAATGTAAATGGCATTTTTACTCTATGATGTGATAACATTGCACTTCCTTTAACTGTACAATAATTTATGACAATAGATTCAAATCAAGTACACAATTTTCATTGCTGACCAGTTACGATTATTACCATTCTATACAGTAACATTTAAAAAAATATTTTAATATAAAATACATTTCAATTTAGTTTTTTACATAATGTTTACAATTTCCTGTTACCTGTGTAAATTATTGAATATTTACAGTTAAAATATTCTTTTATAAATTTTGTAATTCTTTTAAAATTATTTTCAGTAATTAGCAGTTTTGTTTTTAAAAAGAATGTTTATTAGGTACAGAAAATGTTACACTTTTACTTAATATTCCAGAAGGTATCTCTAACTCCTAAAATCAAATAAAAGTTTTAACTAAATAAAGTTTCATTAGAACTGGAAAAATTAAAATTTTCAACAAAAAAATTTAATCAACAATTTCACATCACAAAATATGAGTATACTTTGTTTACTAACTTACTTTTACTTGCTTATAAGGATAAAATTTATTTCAAATAACATTGATAAAATTATATCTTAAAAATCTGTCAAATTTAAAAATGTGATCTGTTTTTTAATTCTTGTTTTGTAGTTAAGCAATATTAAATTATATATTTTTTTAGAGATTGAAGAAAAACTAATAATATAAAATAATTTTCATATTTAATTGCTTTTCCTGATATTAAATCGACCAGGAAAACTACTAAAAAATAATTGACATTTTACTGTTTTAGAAAGCAGTAATTTACAAAATGCCTCAATTAATCATTACATTCGCCCATAAACTTACTTCTTACCATATTTAAGATTAGTATGAAAGATATCCATTAAATATAAAAATTATAAAATATAAATTTTTAGAACGTATATAACAAAATTAATGATTAAAAGCTGAGATAAATATTTTGAAATTTTGGAGAATAGAAAAGACTGGCATTATACCACTCAAATAACTTAAGAAAAAAATGGAACAGCCATTTGAAATGTCATGCAAAGACTTTGAAATGACTACATGGAATGAGATTAGAATATATGGAATTACTAGATCAAGATTGCAGTACTTAAAACAAAATGAAACTCTGAATATCAGAGTTCAATGAACATAAAGCACCACAGAAAATTTGAAACATAAAATAACTCATGTTTATTATTAATTTGATGAGGAAGAGAAACATTTTAGTATCAATTTGCAATGAAAACTAAAAATAGGACAGAACTTGGTGAACAATAAAAATTGGAATAAATTAATAAAATATCATGTTAAAAATGAATTGTATTTACTGAGTACATTCTAAAATTACTCTACACACACACACATATATATATATATATAGAGTTTACTTGATGAGTTTGCTTTTGAAAAAATACATCATTGTTAATGTCTTAATGTCAGTAGTTTCTTCTAGATTGTAAGTCAAACCTGCCTCCAGAAATTAAACAAAATTTACTGATGCATTAAATTCATGAAAACCCCATATTAATGAACATATACTAAATTAAATCAAATTCTTTGACTCTGTGGGTTTTCTAACCCATAAGCACCTGAGTAAGTGCCATCTACAATACATTAACATGTAACAAATACATTTTTTATTCTGATGTCTCTAATACATTTTTTAACTTGTAAGTTATTAAAAAATTACTTAAGTCTTCATAATTTTTTATTTTCAAATAATGAAAAGGCCATTTTGGGCTATTGTCTTCTAAGTTTTCAACATACATAAGCTGTAAATTTAATTATTTGAGCTATATGTTATCAGCAGGTTAAAGAATTGGAAGTCTCTAATAACAATGTAATAGTACAATTTAAGTGAACGTTGGGCTGCGGTTGAAACGCTGGATGGCCGACTGACCTTCGAGATTCACGGAGGAGTACCACAGGGATCGGGGCTCGGGCCTCTCCTGTGGAACGTGGTTTTCGATGGCTTACTTGAATTGCAGCTGCCGGAGAGTTCCGAAGATTTGGCTTATGCTGATACCTTGCTCTCTTGGTCAGTGGCAGTACAGAGATTGACGTGCAGGAAACTGGAAATGAAGCGCTTTTGGCCATTAACAACTGGCTTGGTGATCACGGACTGGCACTGTTGATTGATAAATGTGAGTACGTAACACTAACAGGAAGGAGAAGGCTTGGAGTTATTAACCTGAGGATTGGGCAGCACACACTTGTTGAGAAACGATCTGTGAAGTATCTGGGCGTGATTTTTTATAGAGCCTGTCGGTTCATAGATCACATCATTTATAGCTGCAATAAGGCTGAGAGATCAGTGAGGTCCCTCAATATTCTGCTGTCAACACGGACTGCTCCCAGGCCTTCGAAAAGAAAGCTTATTAAGTAAGCTTCGAAAAGAAAGCGCTCCACACCGGTGTGGGATGCTGCGGTTGATGTCACATGGGATAGACAGAGACTGCGGAGGTTGCACCGGTGATGTTTACTGGGAGTGACATCAGCCTACAGAACCGTTTCATATGAGGCCTGCTGCATTCTCGCTGCGGTTCCGCCTGTCGACCTGCTGGTTAAGGAGAGAATGCTAATATTCAATGACATGAACGGGCAGGAGGCTAGGCGGGCCACCTTGGACAGATGGAACGAAGGATGGAGGGCGGTGGATGTGGCCAAATGGACTAAGAAGCTGATTACCGACCTTAAAGAATGGTGTACCAGGAGGCATGGTGAAATGACACATTTTCTAATCCAGCTCTTCACAGGGCATGGATCTTTTGAGGCCTACCTTTTCCGAATCGGTAACAGGAACTCGGATAACTGCATGTTTTGCTATGCCACGGACACAGCTGAGCATACACTTTTGCATTGTCCTGAGTGGCATGCTCAGAAAATTGAGGCTGGCTTAGATGGGCTTGAACCGGAGGAAGTTGTCCCCTACATGTTGTCCTCTCCTAATAACTAGTGGGCTCTTGACGGGTTTGCCACTGCAGTTATTAATCTAAAAAATGCGGAGGTAAGAAGGAGAGGCCTGCGATGAGGGCTTAGTTGGGGGTGAGGGACAGCCGTCTATTGAGCCTTCGTTCGTTCCTGTTTGCGGGAATGAGCGGAGATGAGGATGCACAGGGACTCCCGAACCTCTGGCGATGCAACACCAGCACAAACACGGTGGAGCTGGGGGGATGGACAGCCACCCTGCTGAGTCTCTGCGCGTCCCTGATTTGGGATAGGCAGTGATGATTACGCACGGCGACTCCTTACTTGCTGGCGTGGACACATGCATACACATACAGGTACACATGCGCAGACAAGAATCCAGCGGTATGTATGAGAGCTTGAATGATAGTGTGAATGTAGTTGTTTCTTTCTGTTGTAGATGCTGTAACCAAGAATCGGAGGACGATGACTGCAACCATATGGTAAGAGTTTCTCAGCTAATATTGGAGCTAATTAATCATGGACCAGACGGAGACAGACGAGAGAGAACACAGGAAAGTTCATAGTATGGTGAAGAAACTGACTGAAGGGAGAAGGGGCAATGGATAGCCCTCTGCTGAGTTGTCATGCGCTTGAGCTTGCTCGGGTACGTGGCGATGATAATGCATGGGGACTCCAGACCCCCTGATCCCGAAGGCACCTCCACGAGACTGCGTAATGCTTGATTTCAGATCCGGTCTCAGAGAGAGGAGAAAGGTGAGGGAGGTTTAGTCGGTATGCGGCCGGTCATATATGCCTAACTTCATCTTGGCAGAACCTGTTAGCTACGTAGCTAGCCCTTGGCGAATAGTACCCTGGGTCTGAGTCCTACACACCCTTAGTGGCGTGCGTAAATGGCATTCCTTCACCACCGGTTTACAATTAGTATATTTTTTAAAATAAAAATACAATCATTTTAATTCACTGTTTATCTATAAAAAAATAAACTTATAATAACAAGATAACTTTTATTTTCTGAGAACTGAACAGGAAATTCAAATTATATTACAACAAAGGAAAAAATTGATTTCATCTGTAAATTCCACCACTGAGGAGCCAGTGGTAGCCAATTTGGTCATCAATAATGAAATAGTGACCAACTGGTAAGGATATAATTTGTCGAACTTGGATAGTCATTGTATAAAACTGATAAAATTTGAAACTACTACATAAGTAATTGTATTATGCTAAGTATAGGCATGTATATACAAGTCATCATTTCAAATTGCTATTGGGTACCACAGAAGCATGTACAGTCTCTTGTTATTCAAATTATCAAAATTTTGAATAGCAACCTATCCAAAATCTCACCATTATTATAATAAAAAGAAGAAAAAATTCTGTGTTAGGTGTTGAGTCATTCACCAGATAGTGGCTCCTCTGTTTCTTAGGCAAACATAACATTGTAACCTTCTCATTAATGAAAAAGCAATACTTGTTTCTGTATTGGTCATATAAATAAAAAAAAAATCTTAAAAACAACAAATAATTTGTCATAGAATTTGTTTCTTATAGAATTATGAAATTGATTTAATCACCAAACAATTCCATTGTTTTGGTTTGAAACATTCCAATAAATTTCTCTCTCTCTCTCTCTTTATCTGTTTAGCCTCTGGAACTACTGTGAGGTATTACTTCAGAGGATGATGTGTATGAATGTGAATGAAGTGTAATCTTGTACAATCTCAGGTAGACCACTGTCTGGTGTAACCCACCGGGTTGGTCTAGTGGTTAACGCAACATCACAAATCAGCTGATTTCGAAGTCGAGAGTTCTAAGGTTCAAATCCTAGTA
>JAAAKQ030231335.1:0-11271 GCA_010016005.3 Zanna intricata | reverse complement strand
TCGAAGACGAAAATTGCACTTTTCTAGGCAATTTTCTAGTTTTTCTAAAACGTTTTCAGGCATATGTTTATTGGAAAATTTTTTCTTACTTTTAGATATAGAATCCGTTTCCGAGAGATTGCCGTGCAGTTTTGAAACACCCTGTGTATATATATATATATATATATATATATATATATATATATATGGTATATATCAGATGGGAATTTAAAACCGAATCGTTACAGACTGAACATAGTTGCGACATGTAACTATTTATGAATGAAATGTAAACATGAAAACATCAATAAAATTCTCAATTTAAATTATCATTAGTTTACGTAATTAAATGAACTTTAAAAGAGAAGCTTGAAATAAGGTTCCCGCGCAGCGATGCACTTTTGTGCTCGGGTGTGATAATACTGTTAGTTACCTGACGCAAAACGTCGATGTCAATGACGTACACATTTCTTGTTGAATGTTCGCCTTCATTAAAGAAAATATTCCACAAGAAATGTCAATACTCGATCGAAAACAGTGAATCTCACTGTTTCTCATCGATAATGAGGAAATCTGATTCGTAAACTCTACTCTTCAAATAGCCCCGAAGGAAAGAATTGTAAAAGAACAAATCTGGAGAACGCGGAAGCTGCGTTCTTCTCCTGATAGTTCATTCTTCTGTAGAAGTCGCATGAACGCTACTTAGTGAATAAAACAGAATTTTATTGGAAGAAGCCGTTGTAATATGCGTCTGAAAGCAGAAATAAATTAATCCCGCAACAAAAGTTTTCTTAGTTCATTTAACAAAAATTACATAATTTCATTATTTTACTTAATAAAAATATAAAATGAAATAATCAATAAAAAAATTTTGATCCGTGTTTTACTAAAAAATTTAGATAAGTGCGTTCTCTGCTTTGTATTTTTTTCAGCCAAAATAGCATTTTTGCTTCAAACGTAAGTTAATTTTAGGGGAATTTTTATAAGAAAGCTACGTATTGTAAAGGATAATATGAATCGGCTTTAGAAAAATGTCAACATATCTTCGCGTTTCACATACCCTAGATCCCAAAACCACACGCAATCAGTTCAAAAGTTTATATTTATGTATAAAACGTATTTTATATATATATTTCTTGTGGACACGTAAACTTCCGTAATTTTGCGCCAATCACTTTCAAATTGATACATAAAACATAAAGAACCAAAATCTCAATCGAGTTCGTTAATGGGAAAAATCAGATCATGGAAGTGGAAATGGGGAGGGGCGTATTCGAAAAAACAAAATATCGCTACAACTTTCTTATTAAGTAAAATATCGAATTCGTTTAAAGCTCATACTATTGTATTGATAAGGAACTAAAACTTATCTAAGTAAAGTTTTTTGATATCACCAACCATTGGCCAAGGGGGGTGAAAATGGACTTTCGAAGTTGAAAAAAAAATCATATCCCGCTTAATAGAGTATCCCTCCCCAAGTATCGAATCGGTTTAGAGTGGTCGTTAGTCCTCTAAACATTAACTAAAACTTTTGTCTGAAACAATTTTTGATATGACCAATCCTTACGGCAAGGGATGACCAAAATATTGATGGAATTGTAAGAAGATGGGACTTGTCGTATGCTTAACACGTGAAACTTTTTTTCATATGCAACCGTTATCGTATTGATTAAATTTGAAGTTTTCCTTAACTTTTAAGGTGAAAATCTTTTTTATCCCCTACTTAGCACCGGTGAAATATACCTCCGTCTTCCGGCATGCCGAAAGGAATTTTTTATTACGTAAAAGAAAACTGGAGTTTTGAGAACGTCTTAGTATTTACTAACATTAAAAATAAAAGATTAAAAGACGAAATCTATTCTATATTTTTTCGTTTGAAACAATTAATTATAAATTTAATACTATTACTAGCTAGATGCAATTAATTTTCAAGTAATTTTTAATTTCTCTATTCAACAGCGCAATACTTCAATAATTTTTTCAGTTTGATTAGATTACGTAACTTTCTGATTATAAAAAAATACTGCATCGTGAAAGCTAAAATGTAATAAACAAAACCAGAATTTTCTCCGTTCCAAAAATTCTTTTCAGTATGATTATTTTATCGATGTCATTAATAAATTAATAATACAACAATTTCATTCAATGTGACGGATGAAATTTGTCTCTAGAACAAAACCTATTTTTACATCATCATTTTACCTATGTGAATAAAAATATAAAATAAAATAAATAATCAAAGCAAAAATGTCGACCCGCATTTTCCTTTTTAAACTTCGGTGCTGGATTTACGGTGAGAGATAATTATATCTCAAGGCAATCAACCTTTTAAAACATCATTGAATTTACTGTCTACGTATTCACATGTATCTTTAATCCACAAAATATACTGTTCTCCCAATATTTTAATAATATTAAACTTTCCATTTCATAACGAGCATAAAGTCGGTTTGTATATATATATATATGTATGTATATTTATGTATGTGTGTATGTATGCATGCATGTGTGTGTGTGTGTGTGTGTGTGTGTGTGTGTGTATGTGTGCTGAAATACATATCAAGAACAGCTGGGCTGATCCAACACTGTTTTTATAACTCACTTTGAGAATGGTTTTAGTTGGAAATGTATCTAAATAACTACAGTACAGCGCGAGCAGTATATGCTTAAGACAAATGGTGGCCTATTTTATGAGTAATTTTTTAAGCAGCTATACGCTTGAAATATACTTCTATATATGGGAAATTGATGCCATTAAAATTTCAACTTAAATGGTCAAGAGAGTGATGCTAAAGAGCAAGGTCACCCTCATTATTTCAAGATTACGGCTATCTTAAACAAATTTTTCTAAGGAACATTTATTTGTTAATTAAAAAATAACAATACTTGCAAAAAAACCTTTTTTAACTCGGTCTGTCGACCGTAGATACGAAATTGTTTTATTTAAGTTGTGAAATTACATTAGAAATTTAATAAGTGCCGACCGTCACTTCTTGTATCACCACACCCTCGCGAATTAAATGCGGTATGCGCGCGCGCTTTAGTTAGTATCGTTGAATTAAATAAACGGAAAAAAATTTAAGTATAATATTTATTTAAGTATAATAAAATTATAAATATTTTACATTTTTATTTTTTATTTTATTTTTGTTTAACCGATGAGGGCAGGAATGCGTTGACGCACTCCCTGCAGGGTCTTCGCAGGATGTATCAGGCTCGAAGCCAGAACGCTAACCGCCCTGACCTAACAAAGCTAAGTGGGCACTGGACATAGAGCCGTGACGACCATGAAACAGTGTTGCTCCACCCCCTACCGACTAAACCTCCTCATCTCTGCCCAAGGGCGACTGGCATCACCTTTCGGCATATTATCAATCAGCCCTGAAAGTCGTAGCAACAGATTACACACCTAACCGTTTGCCCTTCCTTCTTGGGCTCCTGCAGCGTAGCCCCTCTTCGGGGTCCACTTGGGATCGTTAGGGCATGTCGACTCCCCGCTTGTGGTGAGCCGGCACTCCCTCCTCCAAGAAGCTACCCGTCCCGCCATAAAATATTTTAAATTAAGTTGTGTGTGTAAGCCGTGCATCAGAAACAACCCACAGTTGTAGGACTTTCCCATCACGCGACTAAAGCCGCACGATGGAAAAATCTACAACTGTGTTGTCAGCTTTTTTTCTATTAGTAGAAAAGACTACATTACTGTCAATGGTTTTTTGCGTTTTACCCGCAGCAGTATTCGGATGTTGAATTATGCTTTCTATTCTGATGAAGCAGGGTTTCACCTAAGTGGCTACGTAAACAGCCAGAACGACATATACTGGAGTTCATTTTCCAAGAGACCCCCGTTACATTCACAGAAGTTTTGAGTTTGGTGTGCGATTTAGCGGAAAAGAATTATAGTCCAATCTTTTTCACGGAAACGGTAACAGCTGAACGATACCGGAACACCATCTTGTAATTCGTGGTACTATTAAGGACTGATGAACGAGACTGCTGGCTGCAGCAAGACAGTGCAACGGCGCACACAGCAACGGCGGATAGCACAATGATAATGTTGCGTGAGTTCTTTGAGGAACACATCAATCTCGTGGTCGCATAGATCGCCAGATTTCACTCTCCCCGTTTTTTTTTTTTCTGTGGATATCTAATGGATAATGTTTATTAGAACAACCCTCTTACAACCGACCTACTCAAGTATAACATCGAAGACAAAATATCCCGCATGAGTGCAGGACAATCAAAAAAGTAGCAACTAACATGAAGAAATGTTTTGAGGTATGTATAGCAGCAGATGGAAGTCATTTCCAGTATCTATTGCGAAAAAAATAAATAAATTATGTGTAAATATACTTTTTATTCACCTAAAAAATACAGTAGAGTATGTTATGTTAATATAAGATATTTTAAGAATATTAATTATTGGACTGCGTACTTTTTGACTCGCTTTATGAGTGTGTGTGTATATATACATTATAAATATAATATCCTATTTATAGGTTGCAGGGGCTAAAGTATCCAAAAGTAATGGCATGTACTTAGAAAACCAGCCGTCATAGTGACTGAAATGTAAGCTCAATCGACAGGAAATATTTCCAAGATTTGTTCTGAATACTCCCAAGGTCAGCGGAATACGCATGCGCCGGGAGCCGACTCACAATACTGTAGCAATTAGTAGTAGTCGTCGAGATGGACCCCACAACATAAGATTGAGAATGAGCTTTGGTTAGTGGAGGTTCAAGCAGCTACGCGTGTTCAACGGAAATACGAATATCGATTCTCCAACATTTAAGTCTATTCGTTAGTAGGAAACAACTCGGAGTGTAAAAGTTGACACTCCTTTACCACATTAAACTATATGATCGCCGCCTACGACATCAGTTCTGTAGAAATAATGCACCATGTCAAATATAATCCTAATTATCTTGATACGTTGTTATTTACTGATGATGCAACTTTTTATCTTCTTGTTAAAGATCTGACGAGTTGTCGACTTCGGAGGGATGACTATCACCAAAGAAAACGTGAGGCTGGTAGATATGGATCTACTCAGGTGGCCACGATAACGATGTCGCCAACGTCTGGCTACTCTACTGTTGGTAAAAGATAGAATTAAATCGTATGGTTGGCCTACAGAGTGACACGGAGGGCAGAAGATGATCAGTGTTATAGATGCTGGATGCTTGGCCATCGCGCTAATAAATGCATGGGGCCTGATCGCAGCCATCTATGTTCCAATTGTTCTTTTTTTTTAAGGGCGAAAAACGCTTACACGTTATCGTCGCCCGAATTAAATAAATGTGCTCAGTAATGTAAAGTAAAAAACAAAACTAAGGCTAGATTAAAATTAGTGTATAATGGTTAAAAACTTAAAAAACTAATATGGGCTAAAAACTTAAAATTAATATCACAAACAAGGAGAGAAAAAAAGAATAGTTAAAAACTAAAAACTAAATAAAAATATTAAATAACAGGGAAAGACAAAACTAAAACTTAACGTTAATACCACAGATCATTAAAACTTAAAACTAACATCACAAATAGAGTCTTAACAGTAAAATAAATTTATTTAAAATGCAATATTAAAATACAAAAAATGAATAAAAACTGAAAGGGGTGTAAAGGGCCTATCTCGGGTAACAGAATAAAAACAAGGACGAAAAGCATTAAAAGCGTTTCAATTATACAAATAAGTAAAAAAAAAAATTTAAGTTTTATTTATAAGACTAGTATGCTGTAAAAATTGAAACATCCGGTCTAAACTCTTGTTATCTTACCCAAGATTTTTCGAACAGTCCTGGGTAATTTAAACTTACGATGCAAGGCCGCATAACGCACGCACTCTACAAGGATGTGGCGTAGAGTCAGGCGGCAGTCGCATCCTGTACATACTGGTGCATTTCCTCCTGACATGAGATACTCCTAAGTAGCTCTCGTTTTCCCTATTCGCAATCGACAGAGAACCACTTCCTCACGACGAATTTTTCTGCATGAGGAGTCCCATGGCAACACAGAATCTTTAATGTACCACAGTTTATTATCAACTGTAGCCGTTTAGCAATCTTGCCACATTGTGCGAAGAGTGAGTTTTACAAAGTTTATAAAGTCGCACGTAGTAATACGAGTGGTAAAGGAAGGTTGACTACACGCGTCTTTAGCTGCGGAATCTTTAGCTGCGTTCATGTTCCAATTGTGGCCAACACAACATAGGAGCGTGTAACGGCCCCACTAAATGCGCAGACTGTGGGATGGTGGGCCCCATACTGGGAGTTGTAATCGCATGACGATTACACAAATAATGCTTTTAAGAAGGAGAAGTAACTTTTCTTATTATTCAGTCTGCTAAAAGAATGAGAGTAACTCAATCCTTTGAAATAGCTGAAGCGTGATTCTCGGTTAGCTGATGACCATGAGCGCTAAGCCCAGACTCAAGCTGTAGCTTCATCTACAGCAGAAACGTATTAGTGCTTCTTGACTTTGAAAGTCATTTTTTTTTCAACTTCCGGAACCACCGTTAGGTATTACATCAGAAGATGAAATGAATGATTTGTAGCGTGTGTGAAAATGCCATCTCTGACCGGGATTCGAACCCGGGACCTCCTAATGAAAGACAGAGAAGCTACCACTAGCGCCACGGAGGCCGGCTAACATTAGACCAAAAGTAAATTACTTTAACCTGATTATTTATCGAATAAATTATCACAAACGATTTTACCTAGAAATATTTTTAAATTATTTAAAACGAATAAAAATAGTTATAATTAAGAACAGAACAAGATTCAAAATTAAAATAATTATAAACTTTCTCATCAAAATGTCTTCAAGAAAGCTCACTTTCACAATTTAAAACTTATGAACGCTTTTCGTATAATATTACATGTCCTAGTACGAAAATAAATATTTAAAAGATAATGAAAATTATAATTACATTTAATATAATAGTCTAATTAATACCTAATTTAACTAACTGATAACTTTTTTCCTGTTATAACAGAATTACGTTAATTATAATAACAGGTATGTTCAAAGAACAGAAATCGCTATCGATACGTATTAGAGTATGCTGTACTAGGCTCGGACAAATTTAAATATTTTCAGGCCTTTCGATTCTGTATACGATTAATGTAGATAAAACAGATAGCAGTTAAAAATCAAGAGTCGCATCATCCCTAGCACCAATAAATAAACCGTACATTACCGACATAGTATATTGTACAATGTAATCGCTACCGAAAGCATAAAACAGATGAAAATACAGAATTTAATGAAGAGAGATTTTATAAGTAAACAGAATACATAACTATATAAATTATATTAAACATTGCAAAAGAAAAGAATAGGATGAGATAGTTGTTTTCCCTAGAAAATTATATAGTAAATTAAAATTAAGATAAAAATAGGAAAAATAAGTAAAAAATAAAGACTTGCAAATATCAAATTTAAAAAAAAAAAAAAAAGGTGAGAATTTACGAGACTAAAATGACAGCTTCTTGCAAGTTTGTATGACGTGACTGAAGCTCATGTCGTTAAAAGTTAACTTTACGAAACAATGAGAATCATAAGTCTTCACATTGTTTCGTATGGGCCCAAAAGGAGAGATGGGGGAAAAAATAAGACTATTATTATCGACACGGTTTTCCAGGACATCAACAAAATAAAAATAAGTTTTTTATTGCGGTCATAAAAAAATTTTTTTTTAAATGTTAACTTCGTCCCCATCTAATATTGATCCGAATTTCGTCATAAAAATAACGGGATAACATTTAAACTTAACTAAACGCTTATATTTTATACTGCTAAATAATTATAATTTCAATCCTATAATTATATCCTACTAAGTAGTCCACTATTCGGTACAATGAAAAAAATCGGATGTGGACACTAAATGACTTCCTTGTACAAAGATCCAACAATAATACAATTATAAATTATAATTTTCAAATAATATTAAATAATCAGATATTTCACCAAATCTATTACATATACACATACATAATAATGCCTATTAAATTACAAATACATATTTTTAGAAGTCGCTTAAAATTTGATTTCACTATAATAACTTCTGATTTTTTTGTCATCATTGAATTTATTGTAAATTGTTTTTACAATCACAGATTTGTTAATAATTATTAACAAATCAATATATTTAAGTTAAAAAAAGAAAAATGAAGATGAAGTCTGATCCGAACCGATGTACCTTCCTTTATAAGATCCAAATATTTCATTAATTAACATTTTATTTGGCGATAACTCAGGAACCAATGGAACTAAGTTTCACTTTTGATATATCGTTGAAAAGCTCTCAGTGAGAGCTTATTACTGCAGAAAAAAGTCCAAAATCAAACTTGTTTTGAATTTTGGGCTTTTTTGGTTCAATCGATTGCAATCAAAACGGGAGGTGCACCAAATAGATTTTACAAGTCCTAAATCCTAAGTCCTGAGTCGTATTTGCGCATATGCGTACATATCTCGCATAAGTTATGCGAGATATGTACGTACGAATGTACAGACGTCAAGCCGAAACTAGTCAAAATGGATTCAGGGATGGTTCAAAACGGATATTTGCATTGATATCTGAAAACCTAAATTTTTCGCGATCACAATACTTCCTTTACTTCGTACAAGGAAGTAAAAATTATCGACCTCAAATTTATTTTAAACGAGCTAGTCTCAGTCATCCAAGATGAAAATTTTAAGGTAGAAATTTTTATGACTCGATGAAGAAATATATCAGCGTTTTTATTACCGGCAAATCACAATCATATTTTCTAGAGATAAAAACAGAATACGGATATACAAAATACAACTGTTACTTATAAATTTAAAATAAAAAACTTATATTAAAGCAAAATAAAATATTTAGACGATTTTATTGTTTTAAAATAAAACTATGAACTAACACAAAAACAGTATCATGCAAAAAAGCAATCCAAACTAACAGGGAAACCTTCACAATATCTGCAATATCTGCATTATTTATTTGTTTAAAATCAATAATAATACAACATTACTGCTAATAAAAGTCAATATTCTAAGTAATAATTCTATTTACACTATTTTTGCATCTATTCATAAAAATATATAGAAAAAAAAGTCGCAGTTTATCAATAAAATATCCTATAAATTAAAATTCTTGCCATCGTTAATTTAAATATATATGAGTGATTTGTAGGTTAGAAAGAGCTAAGATAAATACTGATACTTGTAGTATTTATTATTTTTTTTAAAGGGTAAAAAATAAAAGAAAAAGTTGCCCTACTTCTAGTCACTAAGGTTATTCAGTAAAGACCAAAACAGTAGAATACAGTAAACAATTTTAACCAGAATATCGACCCTGTAATAATAAGTTAGTTTTTTTTTAACCCGGTAATTGTATAGGCATAACCTAAATAAATTACTAATAGGTTTACAAGAGACTGAGAAGTTTATTGTATTTTTCACGCAAAAAGCATTCAAGTAACGGGCGCGCCAGCACACACAAATACACAAAACAGAACAGGTCAGCAACACTGAATAAAATGATCGATTATTATTCAAGATATTAAGTTATAATAATATTATACAAAATGGAAATAACATTATAAAGAAATTTAAATCGCGCATCAGAATATAATACAGTAGTAAATGAATAAAACTCGTAAATCAATAATTATAATAAAATCGAATAAGCCTATAAATAAAGGGGGAACTACGCACGATTTGATGAACGTAAAAATAAATAAATTTTAAACTAAACTCGAAACATATGGATTGCATACATCTGCTGAAAATCTAAAAACAATCTCGCTCAAATAATCATTCGAAGGTACTGATCAGTTTTCGTTATGAAATCAATCAGGATTTTTTACGGAAAAGTTAATACTGATAAATCATCCTTAGTAAATACAGTATTTCCGAAATTTTCAACAACTTTTTTTTACGATTTAAGAGTTGTTTTAACAATCCGTAATAGGTTATAATAAATTTAGTAAAAAAGTCTTAACAGTGAGGGGATTAGAGCTATTAAACGATGAGTATATTTTCTTTTACTAAAGTCAGAAGCCTGATTAGAACAAATCTTAATAAAGATTATCGTAAAATAGAGAAGAGAAATTAAAACGATTCAAAAATTAATAGAATTACCTATAAATATTCGTATGTATTTTTGTCTTTTGAGGAAAGAGAAAGTATATTAAAACAAAATAGCCAGTCGCGGGACTGACCAACAGAAGTGAAAACTTAAAACAATGAATTGGTTAATATTTCATTCTATTGCTGATTCTAATGTATGTGATTATTCATTTAAAAAGGACTTAATAGACTACTTAAGATATCTATTTATAATATAGTTAAATGGCTAATTAAATAAGTTGATAATAAAAATTAAATTGGTTTTCTTTAAATAAATGTTAGAAAACATTTACATTTTAAGAAGTGTTATCACCTGAATACATTTTAAGAAATATAAACATCAGAGTTAAAATATTTTATTATTCTATTTCTGTAACGTTTATATTATTTGTATTATCATTATCTTTTAAAACTTCTGTAATATTTACATTATGTCTATTATCAGATTCTTCTAAAAATGAACAACTGGTTTATGTTAACTAAAATATGAAATAAATACTCTTGAATGAAATTTATTCAAATATCTTGTAAATTTGCTACGTTATTTTTACACTGAATTTAAACAATTATTTTAAAATTAATTTTATATAAACAACTTAACGAACACTTCAATACGTATAGGTATACACAACCATATTTACAAAGCAACGTACTCCAGATAACTACAAGTCTTTCTATGCAATATGAATGTATACGTATAAGCTTAATGTTATACAGAAAGAGAGAAAAAGAGCGGGAGACAGAAAGAGAAGAGGAATCAACGTCTTTTTTTTTACTGTATATTGATGTAAACGTATATGCGCATATGCGTAAGCATACAGAAAGAGATAAAGAGAATTGTATTGGGGATCGACGGATCATCGATGTTTTTTTTCCCATCTCTCATTCTATATATTATATGCATACATGTATAAATTCTCGCTACATGTCTTTCACAAGTACGAGGGATTAAAAACCATATCATAACAACTGCGTGAACGATTTTAACTGCGTGTGTGTGTGCCCATGTAGCGAGAGAGATGACAAAAATAACCGACGCGTAAAAGAAGATAAACAGTAAAAGAGGATGACGGTCCTATTTTGTAAGTGATAATGCCAATTGCACCAGCTGAAAGCAATGGAAAACTACAGCTGTATTTTTTCCAAGAAAATGTGGCTCTCTGCATTTTCAAAACCAATTTT
>JAAAKQ030231323.1:0-28581 GCA_010016005.3 Zanna intricata | reverse complement strand
CATTTTTGTTCAGCTCCAGGAGCTAAGATAAATGGTCGCATTAAAACGTTTTGAGGCACAAGTAGCCCTTCGTGGCAGAGACATTCGGTCTTATGCTCTAGGGCGACCGAATGGGGTGGTTTCGGGAGAAATGCCAGCAAACCAATCCCCACGTAGGTCCAACCAACTGCTCCTGACTTCCTAATCTCGAAGTTCAACCTTCTTTTCTGAACTATATATTGTCTTTCAGCTTCGACAAATCTGTCTCCATCCTCACGACGATTCTGTGTTTGACACGACGTAGACGCTACAGCCCCTTTCGCGTACCGTCGATTGTGGTGGACTACCAGTAAGCAGGTTTGTGTCCTCTGGATCTAATCGGGATCCTGCTGAGTTCTTCAGTTATTGCCGAGTGTAGGCTTTCTGGCGTAGTGTCAAAATCCTGTGCTACTCTTTCAACAACCCTTCTGGCAATATTGCCTGCATTATTCTCCACACTTGCCTGCGACTAACCTTGCGAAAACCCTTCTCTCGGATATACGAAGTACAGAATCACGTAGCTCGAATATTGTTCCTTAATGGTAACTTCTTGTTTCATCGTCAAATACTGGCCAATTACAAAGATCATGGTCCTACCTACCATCGAATAATGCCATAGCCAACACCGATGCGTATCCTCTAGGTTCGAATATATGGGTATCGTCCTTCAGGCAGCTTAGACCACAAGATGACATTAGGTCTGAGAGTAAATCACCTCTTATGTTGGTGTAAGAGCTACCCGCTAGCCTGCTGGTCTTGCAATTTGATTTCCTAGTATTATAACACGTTTAGACGCTTTAGAAATTAAGGTATGCAATCTGCCCATAACCTCAGCGTAATAATTTAGCTGCAATTAGGAGAAACATAAGGTCCAATAACCAACGCATTAGACAATTCGACTGCGACTAGGCCTTGGCTACTGTCAGACAGTATGCAAGACAATTTCCCACTTATATTTTTTATTGCCACATCCGTAATCCAACTAAATTTGGCGACTTCATTCTTGTTCGGCTCCGTTGATATTAGAAAGTCACAAATATTAAACTACTCACTTTCAAAATACAGCAAATGTTTCTTCAGTTGGAATTTCGGAGCAACTTATATAAGTAGCATGTTCTTCAGTGTCAGTATAAATTTTGGAAATTTTTTATGACATTTGGTTAATATGGGATAATAATTTGTGATAAGTGTTTGTATTTGATTTATATATATATTTCTTTTTTTTTTATTATTTTCTGTAAGGCGTTGATGGGTAGTAATTTTCAGGAAAATAGATATCTTTGTCGTTTACAAAAAAAAATGTATAAGAATGATATAAAAAATACTAATAAAATGTATAGTGACTAATACTGTAATCTATTGCACGTATTAATATGTTGACAGGCAAAATTTTCATTCCTAAAAATATATAACACGTAATACTATAAAGAAGTTATGAAATCATTTCATAAAAATAGCTCTCACATATTCAAATATGTTGACAACTTTTATTAATTTTGCAATAGAAAATTTTACTTAACAGCAAACGAAATTTAAGAAATCAATACACTTGAACAATAAAAAAATTATAAACATATTTTATTAAACGAACAGACATCAAATAGATATACACAATTTGATATGTTAAATTTACGTACGTATGATCATACAAAGCATATTTTTCGATCAGTAAAGCACTGATTAAATAGCATTTTATGACAAAACATTTTATGATGTCACATATTTTCTTCTTTTCTGAAAAATATATTTCAGAAATTAAAATGACCGAAATCTGTACTTTCTTAAATGAAAATAACAACTTTTACAGAAGTCTATTAACAAGAATTTATTTATTTATTAATTATTTCACAATACAATAAAAGGAAAAATCATTCTAGTTTATGTAAAAGTCAGTATTCTACTGACATGCAAAAAATGTCTAATTTTTTAATATCATTTAAATTTGTCAAAATGGAATTACAACGATTTTGATTATTTATTTTTTTCTTGAGAAGAATTCTTATATTTTTTCTTATTTTTATTTTGCCTATTTATTCCAAAACAAGCATTTACTTGTTAAAAACGATTGAAAATATCTATTTCGTTAAATGTTTAAACTTTAAAAAATTCAGAATAGAATATTGCAAAAAAAATTTAAACAATTTCGATAGAATTACATTTCTAATTATGACTTTTCTTGGAGAGAAACTATTTTCTCCGACATTTTTACCACCTATAAGTATTTTTTTAAATTGTTAAAAACATGAATCATTTTTCTGGGTTATTAGACAATCCATTCCCTTTAGAGAATGAATGGTTAATGAGAAGGGTAATGAAAAAATTAATTGGTATGCTGACTGGTTACTGAATTGTAAAAAGAAATTTGCTCCAAAAACTATTTACAAATAGGTTTCTAGACATAAGCCTAAACAGGCTTTTTATATTGCTAAATAATCAAAAGTAATAACTAGAGAAAAAAAACAAAAAGTAAAGTATTGTAAACGGTTATTGAATGAAATTTTTAAACAGACAAGAATTTTCTATATACATTTTTAGATGTTTCACGTAAAAATCTAAAACTAGATGGCTATTTCATTTGTTAAACTATTATCAGTTTTCAATGTCTCTTACCCACTTCATTTTCTCTTCACTTTCTCTCCCACTCCCCCCACACAAACTCTCTCATACACACTCTCACACACTCTCTCTCTCTCTCTCTCTCTCTCTCTCTATTACTTCCCTGGTGTCCAAAAATATGTGTTCATTGGTGGTTTGGCTTCAATTAATCACACTTCTCAGGAGTGGTCGATCTGAGATTGTACCAGATTACACTTCATTTACATTCATACACATCATCCTCATTCATCCCCTGAAGTAATACCTTACGGTAGTTCCGGAGGCTAAACAGATAAAGAGAGAGAAGTATGTAAAATGGGATATCAGTTTATTGTTTAAATCTCTATTTTTTAGGGTTCAACTAGATCACAAAAAAAATCAAAAACATATGTATGTATGCATATATGTGTGTACGAATACGTATGTGTGTCGCATTGCTTTAGGCCTTAAGGAGTGACCAAACCGATTTTCTTCAAATCTAGCACAAATATTTCTATAAATTGATCTTTGTTCATATTAACTTGTAAAATTCGTTAAGGGATAGAAGGATATCGCAAATAAAATTTACTTCAAGAGAGATTTTAGAGAAAACTTTATTTAAGAAAATTCGTTATCTACAGTTCATATATTATAAATAATCAAGACTTTTTTTTTTAAATCAGTCCACTCCCTCTTAAAATTTAAATAAATATTTTTTATTCTTATGCTCTATCCTTTTTTGGTTTAATGCAGAAGAGGTTTTGAAATTTTTTTCTACTTTAGTCTTTATTCAAGATTTATTAGGTTCAAATAAAACTTTACTTAAGCGAATTTGTTTACGTTAACCTTTATGTCAATATTTTTAGAAAAAACTTTCATAAAATTTATTCCCCACTTCAAAAAAACGTATATTCTGGTTTTGGTTTTTTTTTTGTCACTAACTCTTTAAATTTACATTACCACCTATTTAATTAAAATTTTATAACTAAAAAAAAATTATGTTTTTACTACTTTTACTACTTCTTATTTCTTAGTCTGAATTAAGGAAGTATTGTGAATGAGAAAAATTTCTGTTCTCAGATTTCAAGGGAATTATCGATCTGATCATCCGTAAATCCATTTTAATTATTTTCTGAGTAATGTTTGCACGTATCATACATAACATACGTATCTCGCATAACTCAAAGACGATTAGTAACTCAAACGATTTTTAAACAAATTAAAAGATTTAGAATTTTAAAATTTTGGATTAAGGAATTTTTGTAATATCTAGTTCACCTCCCCTTTTGATGCAATCGACTAAACCAAAAGTATCTATAAAAAAACCTAAATTCAAAAAAAAAATACATTTTTGAATTTTTTCTTAACTGCACTAATAAGCCCTCATTGAGAACTTTTCAACATATATAATAAGTGATAATTATTTTCACTGATAACAGAATTATAACTAAACAAAATTTAAATTAATGAAATATTTGGATCTAACAAGGTACAAGGGAAGGCACATCGGTTCGAATTAGAGTTCATGTTCATTTTTTTTTTAAATTTATTTTAATTTAAATATATTGATTTCTTAATAATTATTACCCGTGATTAGAAAAACATTTTTATAATAAATAATAATGCAATAATATATATGAAAGAAAAATCAGAAGTTATTACTGAAATAAAATTTTATGAACTTTTATAAATGTGTAATTTATTACGCATTAGTACATATGTGTATATGTAATGCATATGCTGAATCATGTGATTAATATTAATTGAAATTTATAATTTAAAATCGTATTATCTTTGGAAGTCATAGAGTGACCACATCAGATGTTTTTCATCATCACTTCAAGGTATATTAAAATTAACCCTAGCTTCAGCAATTATATTATTTTCAACCCCAAAATGAGTAGCCAATTGTTTTCATTAATTTCATAAACGGTATGCTTTAATGAAGTTATAATCAACCAGAGCAGCCAGGAAAATCATGCAATACGTTGACAGTTTTTCTGATTAAATTATTTTATTATTTATATTCAATTTGATCGTTTATATATATATATATATATAATTTTTCTTTAGTACCTACTGATAATGTTTATTTAACAACGGAAATACCTATTAATTAAAAATATAAAATAAAATTTTTATAAATTAATTTTGAGAGTTCTCTTTGTGATTATTTCATTAAAATGTACGAGATAAATTAAAATTAATAGAAAAAAAAAACGTTTGAAACTCGATTTGTATTTGCAATTTTGACCTTGATATAGTGCAAAATAGTAAGGACTAAAACTAAACGGAACACTTAATCTTCCAGTGATAGATAACGCTAGCTGTTTATTTAAATAATTCGAAAAATGTATTTATTTAACTACCAGTAGAAAAAAAAAAAAATTCTTCATATTATGTGTGTGTGTGTGTGTGTGCGCACACACACACACATATATAGTAAATTCAAGTAAAATTGTTAATTTAATATGATTAATAACAACAAGAACAGGTATATATTTTTTATTTAACTTAAGAAAGTTTACTCACATTTATTTCCTTTCATAAGGTCAATGGATTTTCCTACAGAGGTACATGTTAGTCTATGAATTGTATAGCTGAACCTTACATGTTCTTTCATTTCCTTACACAGAGTAAAGTTTTCTTTGAGTGAAGTTTAGTGCGTGGTTGGGTCTCCCCTTTATTTTCTTTTCTATACTCCGGTATATTTGAACGTGTGCATATATATATATATCCACAAGGATGAATTGAAATTTACTTAGTACTGATGAACGAGTAGAGTTTGGGCATTGATTTCGGTACATGTTTATTTTATTTTATTCACTTTTGGTTATTTATTTACTCTTCAACCCATGCTTTCATCAATTCAAACATTTTAATGCTATTTATAGGATTGAATTTTCTATCAAAAGAACTAAGAGTGCATAGTGTCGGTTTGTTTCATCGAGAGTGGCTTTTCACATTTCATGGAGTTAATGTCTGATCTGGGATATATTCAGAGAGGTGAATGCGACCTCGTAGAGTGCAACTGTATGTCGCGCACACTACTATCGTGAGAAATGATGCGTAAACTCCACCCAAATCCCTATCACTATTCAAACACATAGACACATTTTATATATATATATATATATATATAATGTGTAAAACATATATTTGAATACTTATATATACATTCAACTCTCTCACACCCGAATATATCCTTGCATTAAAAAAAAAAAAAAAAAAAAAATTCAACCATCTCTCTTTCTTGAGAAATTTATCATTTTGTTTTTCTGTTCATATATATATATATAAATTACACCCCTATAAAAAAGATATTACTTATATAGTAAATTACTAATGGATGAGACATTACAAGTACTCTATTTTAATTAATGTTTTTATAAAAATCATTATTTTAAATGTCACACAGTGACACGACGTTAGTTGACATAATTTTAATAATATGACGATCACTGTAATATAAGTTATGTAAAACTTTGACACAGATTATGAAGCTTTACTTTTAATAAAATTAAAATATGTATTTTTGAGTTCCTGATGATGGAATAATCAGGTTCCAAAAGCACTTGGACTTAATTTATAAAATTGTTGCTAAATGTGTTTAATTATTTAATCATTAAATATTTATTACTAAATATCAAATATGTGCGTTTATATTATATATAATTGAATATTTACATGTTTTTAATTGCTCCACAATAAAATAAAATTATGAAAATAAATTATGGAATATTCTGTTTAAACCTTTTTAATCTAAAATGATAAATCAAGATTAAGTACGGATATTTCCAAATGTAATTTATTTTGCATTGGATATTTGTAACACACTGAATAAAATTTTAATGCACACAAGCTTGCTTTAAAGATTGAAAGAGAATATTTTAGATTTTTCTTCATATCGAGGAAAATTGATGAAATTGTTTTTTATTTTCAGTGTTAGAAACATAAAATAATATAAAATATCTAGAGTAATTATTTACATTAATTTTTGATTCATACATTCCGTAAACGATTAAAATAGCAAAATTCTTGACGAGATAAATCTTATATCGATTTTTATGAACACAATGTTTAGAAGAGAAAGGTGTGTAGACCAAAATGATTAAAAGTTCATAAGTTCATTAAAAAAAAAAAAAAAAAAAAAAAAAAAAAAAAAAAAAAAAAAAAAAAAAAAATATTACTCATTCTTTACTGCAAAAGTGCTGTTAAGACAGCAACATAAGGACAAATATTTTCATGAAAGAGGAAAATTGAATCTTTGTCTTATTCTTTGTAAGGCTTAGGATTGCTACCTAAACATTTTCATTAAGAAGGAGTTGCATAATACAGCGCTAAATAATAAATATTGAATAACTTGATTTCCAGAATATAATATACATAAAATTACCTGTACTGGTAATTGTTTTTAATGGTAATTGAAGTGGACAACCATTATCCAATGCTCCTTTCTTTAAAGTCGTGAATAAACGTAAAATGCAAGTAGGTGATTGATTTATAAAATTTGCCGTCTCTTTCTCTTTCAAAAATCTATAAGAATTAAATTATGGTGAATAAACATTTTTCTATATGCTCGTTATAACGAGATAGGAATGCCACTTTTCAAGCACTTTTTGTATTGTAATTCCTTCTACTTTTTTTCTTCTTAATATTTTCTGTTGTAGTTTCTTAGGTTTTGTAATATTTTACGATGATTATACTATAAACACCAAATAAATGATCTCATCAATTATAGATACAACAATTATAGACTCTCCAGTGGTTACCTAGATAAAAGTTTACATAATCTAAACCCCTGTGAATGGATGAGGGGTTCGTCTAAGGTAATCCTGGAGTTATTTCAGTTGGCTATTTATACTAAGTAGAAAAATCGATTTTTGTGGCATGCATTTAAATTACTTATGCAAATTCGTGGATGAGCGATTGACATCCATAAGGTC
Organism: Zanna intricata; assembly: GCA_010016005.3. Lineage (NCBI taxonomy): Eukaryota > Metazoa > Arthropoda > Insecta > Hemiptera > Fulgoridae > Zanna > Zanna intricata. The sequence goes on along the minus strand of JAAAKQ030231323.1, from coordinate 21,043 downwards.
TCGACCTTCTAACCGATTTGTTCACCTTGATCAATACTCATTGTATAAGAAATCATTCTATTATCGTCATTAATTTGTTTTCTTAAGCTTGTTATTTTTCTTTCAGGCAATCTGCTATGAATTTTTTCAAACTCCCATTTCATTATTTTTAAACTCTCCTTGCGTTTGTTAAAATTATACCACTACCCACCTATTATTTATTATTTATTGTTTTTTTTTCTTTTTTATTAATAAAAGATTTTTATAAATTTTATATATTTAAAAAAAGTATAGAGATTTAAATACCTTTTTACATTTAAAATATAGAAGAAAATAGGGAAATTATATGCTTGATATCAAATAATGGGAATGTGTTTGCTGTACTTGAGGAAAGATGGAAAACTGTGAGAAAATATAGAATGGGAATAAGGAAAAGAGGAAGAAAAGAAAGGCTAACTATGTTTTAAGGAAAATAAAATGGTTGTGTCTAAAAAAAAATACTTTATTTAAAAACATAAAAAAGATTTTACACATATCTACAACAAGGAGATAAAACAAATTTTTGAATAACTATAGAAGATTAAGAAATGCGACAGAAAAAGGTCTTTGTGTAAATAAAAATTCTACTGCTTAACAAAATAATATTTCTGATAGCAGAAATAATATTAATATTGAAGATAATTAAAGAGAAAAGAAATGGAACCTAAAAAATATTCGTTTTGTCTTCAGTTGTTTGACCGGCTTGATGCAGCTGAACAAGGTTCCCTATGTAGTTCCAATCGTTTCATTTCGGTATACCCCCTATATCCTACATCCCTAACAACTTGCCTAACATATTTGAAACGTTTCCTCCCTGCACAATAGGAGGGAGGCAACGTTAGGAGGGATAGGTAGATGGGACATTTGTCCCATCTACCTATCCCTCCAATATCGAAGCGATTATTCCAGGATGCCTTAAGATGTGGCCTATAAGCCTGTCTCTTCTTTTAGCCATATTTTTACAAATTCGTTTTTCTTCATCTATTTGCTCGTTTACGCTTATGATTGTATAATTAAAAGAGGAGTCACAACTCTCGTGGATCACGCCAGCAAAAATTGTTGATCACATGATCACGAGCGAAAGGAACAGGTAAACAACGGAACAGCTTTTTACGAAGAGCTTGCAGACCAAGACTAATGAGTTTTATATTTCTGAGTTTCTACATATTCAAAAACCATTTTTAATTTAATATTTTCTATGAATATTAATATAATTCTGAATCATCTTAGCTTCTTCTTCCGCATTTTTCAAAAACATATACTCGTCATAAAGGGCAAAAAATTTGATGTGGACCAAAAGTGATTTCCTTGTTCGCCTATTAAATTATATATACAATATTTTTTTTTTTTAAATGAAAAGTAGATAAAACTCTAATTCATTAATAACTATTTTTTCATTAATTTTTTTTATTCTTATTATTGAATTATTCTTATCGTAATATTCTTTTTGCAATCAGAAGTTAATAATGATTAGTATATAAATTTATTTAAAATAAATAAATTAATTGTGATTCGAACCAATATGCCTGTGTTGAAAATTTGGATTTAGAACTGTTGTAACACTAGTTGTGTACCTCCCCTTTTGCATGTAATCGACTGAACCGAAATTGTCCGAAAAAAGGTCAAAATCTCAAAAATTTGGATTATGGATCTTTTCTCAACTGCAGTAATAAGCTCTCATTGAGAGCTTTTTCTTTGTTCCAAAGTTATAACCAAATAAAATTTTAATTAACGAAATATTTGGATCTTTCACGGGAAGGCACGTTGGTTCGAAGCAGACTTCATCTCCTTATTTTTTTAACTTTTTTTTATTTAGATATATTGATTTATTAATAATTACTAACCCTGATTACTAAAAAAAAAGTTTTACAATAAATAACAATTCAATATTAACAATAAAAAATATATATATATGTATGTATATGTATATATATATATGAGACAAAAAATCATAAGTTACTGGTGAAGTAAAATTTTAAGGACTTTTAAAAATGTATTTTTGTAATTTAATAGGCATTACTAGATATTGTATATGTAATATGTTTGGTGAAAAATCCGATTATTTAATATTAATTGGAAATTATGATTTAGAATTCTATTATTTTTGGATTTTCGTACAAGGAAGTAATATGGTGTCCACATAAGATTTTTCCTTTAAGTCATCAATTTAATATATAATTTGGGCATTTTCTAGAAGAGACTGTTTATAAATTACAAGGATTCTGAATAACATGAGTTTCATTGGACAAAAGTTTTTCAAAAAGGAATTGCATAACTTAACCGGCGTAATCGGGACATTCAATAAATCCTCTATATTCATATCTACAAATAAAATATTAAAAATATTTAGTTATTTTTTCTTTAAATATTAAAAAAAAAACTTGCATAATTTATTTTTTCACTAAAATTAAATCTAAGTATTTTCTAAACGTAAAAATGGAGGTAATGTTACTTTCATTGAATACAGAAATATGATAATTGTGAAGAAGATTTATTATATAATATATAAGTTATGTTTTAACAGTAACTGTTAGCAGTGAGTAGTTAAGTTACGTACAAAAGAGATTTAAGCATGAAAAAAAGTAAAGCTGTTGACAAAAGATGGTGCGGGAAATTGACTGGTTAAATGGTGAGAAGGGAGTAAAATTTTGGCGTCTTAGCAAACAAGATGATACATTTATACACCAAAACACATCAACCCTCTATAAAGAGGGTGTTGTAGAGGGAGTTTGTAGGAAAAAGATAGCTAGCTTGTATCTAACACATAAGAAGATACCAGCCAAGTGGGTCATTTCTTTATAGAGTTGTTTTTCTTATAATTTTTCTCAATCCAGTAGCTAACTGTTGTTAGCTACTGTTGTAGAGTTATGTTTTCTTAATAATGATTTGGAAATTCTTTATATTTTTTCAAATCCTACGCTCTTTTATTATAATTATTTAAAATTTAATTTGTGTTACATTGTTAATATTAAATTACGTTTTAAATAGACATGTATTTTTAAGAAGATAAAGATGTATTTTTCATGAATCAAATAGTTACTTAAATAAAAGTTTATGAACATAAAAGTGTTTATAAACATAAAAAAGACAAATTTAATTAATTAAAACATATATATAAAGTTAATAAAATTTAAGATATTATTAAAGTAATGCCAAAACCAAGAATATAAAAAGCTTTTCCGTGTTAAGAAATTCATAATTAGTGCGTATATTCATTGAAATATTCTAAATAACTTCTATTTTATTTTTCTAGTTCACATAACACAAAACAAAGGAAAAATGTAGTTATAATTTAAAAAATAAACTCAGTAACTACTCTCTGGAATTTTTTTATTATTGAAATCTAGAGGTTTTTGTAATTCTTAACTAATTAATTACTGGTTGAAACTCTGAATATACGAAGGTATATTAACGTTTCTTTTCTCTTTTATTTTGGAAAAACAAACATCGTTTCATCTGTTGTGGTATTTTGATTATTAGAAGAACTAATTTCATAAAACTATGCATAAACACCTTTTAGGTTGAGGTATTGTTCACTTTATCAGTTCCTTATCAAATATAATTCTGAGTAAAGCTGTAAATAATCTATGACAATAATTTTTACAATGAAGCCAGAAACAAAATGAGAATAATGAGCGATATAGGAAATTGAGGAAAGATGTTAACTTTGATAACAAACGTTGAGTATGACTCAAGAATGAATTAAATTAGAAAAATATGTGGTTCAGTTGCGAATTTTTTCCAAATAATGTAAGCGGAATTTTTTTAAATTAAAACAAATTTACTAAAAGATTTGAAGATATTTTACAACTATCTTTGTAATTCCATAATATTGCTTTACTATTATTTTGATATGTATCCAAATATTAATATTAAAGGTATTTTCACGCAAACATTTTAGGAAGTTGGTTGAAAAATTGGGTAAACTAATCAATTATATTCTTTCACACTAGATTGCATTAGCTTACGCTAGGTAGCAGTAATTATTACGCTGTTTCACATATTCATTTTCATACGGGGCATATTTTTCGCGTTAGTATTTCTTTGTGAGTGTTTTTTACGCTCCGTGTTATTTAACGGTATAACGGTAAATCTAAAATTAAAACAAAACAAAATTGATAAATAGCACAAAAAAACCTTTTGAAAAGACATTACAACTACGTCAAAAATCCAGTCACTAAAAATATCCAGTTTTTGGTATCGGTGGTAAATTAAGTGTTAGTAATTTGCTTAATCGGTTATTTGTAATTATTTTCAGGTTTAATTTAGTTTTTCGAGCAGTGTTTTAATATGTTTTAATGTTAATATTTATTTTAAGAAAATAATAAATGAATATTTGATGTGGTTTGGATTATAAAAGATTATTTAAAAAAAAAAAAAGTAAAGTTTTGTTTTCTTTCTATTCTGGATCATTCTTTCAGCCTCAATATATTCGCATCTTTTACCATCTACATGCATCTTAATTTTTGTCTTTAATTATAGCTTTTTCCTCCTTTACAGCTTCAAGAAAAAAACTTTTTTCTGAACTGGATTATTTAATACAAGATCCTAATGCCTTTAGACTTTTGTACAAAACACTTTAACCAATTTAACCTTAAGTTTAAGTAAAGGAGACCTAAAGTTTGAAAAGGTTTACGTAAACATTTTATATTGGCCTAGCGAGCCAATGAGCCCCTGATAGACCACTCTGAGAATCTTGTTTTGAAACTGTTGGCTAAATTCTAACGTTAATATAAGTTCACTTTTTATAATTATTTAAACACCAGAATTCTCTGAATTCTGATTATGTTAATATTTACATATCTTTTTTGCTCCTTCATGAAATTTTTTTTTGTGTTTTACTTGTATAAATGTTTTTATAATTTACTTTAATTTCCATAAAAAATCCATACCTATCATTTTTTCCTTCCAAAATGTTGCGGGTTACTTTGTCGAGATAAAAATATCGCAGAATATTAGATTGTTTAAAATATTTGAACTGATGCAAGTCAATCAAAATTTTCATTATTTTTTACTTGTATAATTTTAGTACAATTTGTCACTTGTTATTGTTGCTTTATGGTCGTACTAACTACAGAAAGGCAAATAGGTAACTTTTCAGAGAAAAAATTTTTATTTTGATTAAATCAGATATTAGTGCAAATAAACTTTAGTTTTATAAGTAACAAAAACCTAAACATATGCTTTCAGTAGTCTAATTATCTGGATTTCTATTTCTTTTATAGTGATATCAAATTTTTATGTAAATTTTCTTGAATCGTTACACCGTAAAATCTTGCCGAAAAAGTGAAAAGAGATTGTTTTATTCCTATGTCTAATGAATATCTTATTCAAGAAACCATTGTTAATTTTAAAAAAAGTTTATAATAATTGTGTATAAAAAATATAACTTTTATAAAATTCATCTGAGATTGTAAAAGATCTGATCTGTCATTTTTCTCTTTTTTTACTCGTTTACCTTTTCCTACTTTTTTTTCATTTTTCGTATTTATTCATACATTTCTCAACTTTCATCGAAAAACATTATATTTTCCCACTGTTCATGTTTTACATATCTAGAAGAAAAAAGTTATCTCTGTGAATCAGAAAGAACGATCTTTCTTTAACACTCATGATGATGGATTAATGTTTGTTGTATGTTATGTATTTTTGATTTATTTAAATTTTCTAATAATTTCTTAGTTAACTCGTGTTATCTTAGATAATATGTACTTATGCTTAATTTATCCTTATTTGTACATATATAATTTTTAAATTTCATTAGCTGATGGTAAACATCATAAAAAAAATTTATGTTCATATCTAAGAACAATATTAAATAAAGACACTATTTTTAATTGTAACTTTTTTTTTCAGATGGAACAGCAAGAAGAAAATTAAACAAAATGAAACAAGAATTTAATAGAACATCGAATTCATCATTAAAAAGAGCTTCTTTTATTTATATTCACATATGGACAGTTTTATATATAATTATTTTTAGCCACTTACTTTAATAATAATTAATTACTGATACCAACAAAAAAAATTAAAATATTTAATAACATTTATAATTATCATCATTATTAATATGTGTTTTATTTATTATTTTTTTATTCAAAAATGGAATGATATAATAATAAGTACTGTGTAATGAAATTGTGAATCTTTTGTAAAAATATATAAAAAAAAAAAAAGGAGACTGAAATAACATAAGTTTAATTAATATTCTTTTTTATTTAATTTTCATAATTAAATATTAATTATATTTATAAATTGATAATTTTTCTTTTTTTGAACAGTTGTTAATAAAATATAAAAAAAATAATTACATCATCCCTTTAAATTAAATTTGTTACTATGATAATTGCAGATTTATGAAGAGGAAAATACGTCATACACATCACTCGGCCAAGTATAACTTTCAACAGGGTATATAGAGTATAGCGTGTTTTATTTATAACGTAGGTGTTTTACTTCAAAGATATTATTTTATCTATCTTTGTCATAATTCTAAAGTTCTCTTTTATCAAGTTTGTTCGGTTTGTGACTGACTTTTGCTACAATTCTTCGTCTCTACAATTTCATCATTGATCCACCGGCCTCACCACATCACATTTTCTCTTTATTTCATCCATCCCTTTGATTTAAATGTTTTCTCTACATTCACTCTATATTTTAGCATTGTATTTCTTTTTCCATTAGAGTTTCCTTTCCGATCCTTACGCAAACGACTTTCATCCTTCCGATCCCCTCCAAGTTTACCTTTTAAATCTTTATTTCTACTCCTATTAAATTATTTTTGCACTTTCTGAATTAAGATTTACTTAAAATAATTGTATTCACCTTTTTTTTAATATTCCCCTTAATATTCTTTCATGTGTTAGTAACTGACATATTTGTTTTTGTAAGACAATTCTAATATTAATTAAGAAAACATTACACTAAATCGTTGTAGAAGAAAGAATTAGCTAAGTAAGACTTGAAAATCACCCTTTTTCATTAGAAAAAATACTCTCTCTTTTTTTTTTAAATTTTCATAACTTTTATTATACACGCTAAACTAATGCTTGTTAAAAATGTGGAAAAGTTAATAAACTTATCAGCTGACTTTTACCAACACATATAAAAAGTTTGGTTCCTTTAGTTAATCTGATGTAAAATTAGAATCATGTTTCTTATTTTATAAAAATTTATTTCACCTATAATCATATATCTGTTATAAATGTATTTTTTTTATCACTACCATTTGTAATTAATGAATTTGTCAACTTTTATCATTTTTATTACCGAGGAAGAAAATTTTTTTTTTTTTTAACCTCCGGAACTACAATTAAGTATATCTTTTGAGAGATGAGGTGAATGAATTGTAGCGTGTGTGAAAAATGCCATGTCTGATCGGGATTCAAACCCGGGACCTCTGGATGAAAGATCGAGACGCTACCACTCGGCCACGGAGGCCGGCTAGGAAGAATATTCCTCGCGACAAATGTACACTTAACTTTATGTTTTAACGAATTAAAAACAGCTGCTGTTACATCAGAAGGTCTCGCACTTTTTTTAACTTTTTACTGAACATATTTTAAAATTCCATTTTCGAATTTTCATTTTTCAGATTTTTTATTTTTATTTTATAATTATTCTTATCTTACCCTTCCAGTTTCATTTTTCCTCATTCTCCCAAACATCTATTGTACAATAATTTTACGAATTTATGAAACATTTATCGTATTCATTTAACCACGGCCCGCTTAAATTCTCTTCATGGAGATATTTCCATACGCCTATTGCGAATATGTTACCAAAATTACAAATGTGTTAGTTGTTTTTATGCTTGTTTTGATGACATCCATTTTGGCTATTAAAGGATTTGATTGGTATTGTTGCGTTATATATACCACGCATTACATTCTGAATGTCGTTTGTAAGGCTCTTCTTTTGTTTCTACCTTGAAAGTAAGGAAAAATTTATTCAAAAAAATTAAAATGAAAATTCTACAATAATTCTGCTGTTGGCTTTTTCCTTATCTCATCATAATTATTTATGTATGAGTAATGTAAAAATAAGCCATTACTTACTTGTATGACGAGTATTAATTTTTAAGTTAGAAGTAAAGTTTATGTAATCTTTAAAAACAAGTATAATTACTTAAAAAGGACAAAACATCAGATAAAATATGCTTCCTTTCGAAGAGTACAGTAAACACGGTATTAAACTGATTTATTTTAATTTTCTAGATCATTTCAAGGTGAAATATTTTTACGATACCACTAATACAAATAAAGAAATATGATAAACATATATTAAAATAAATTTATAATGAGAGTATTTTTTCCGAATCACAGTAACGATTTTTGTTTAATCAGATTCTAGTCTATCAGCTGTAGAAAGAAAATTAAATGTAGAAAGAAAGAAAATACGTTTGCAAATATTTTACATCCCAATTAAAGTAGACAATAGCAGCCACGTATATTACAATTTTTTTTTTTAATATTAGGAAAATTTATTTTTAATAAAAGGATTTTGAAATTAAAATAATTATTTTGCAAAAAATGTGCTGAAATACCCACTTCATAAAAAGAGCGACTAGGCAGATTTGAATAACCATAAAGGGATTTCCCTTTACCAGTAACATACAAAATTTTAAGTTAAATTAAATTCTACCAATCTTTGAAAATAAATTAGGAGAGGATCAAATTTTAGAGTAACTAATTTTCAGTTTTAAACCAATTTTGCATTCCAATAAAGTTATAAATCAAAAGTTTGATCAATATTTTTTTTTTTGAATTTAATAGAGTTTATGACATAATTCATAGATAATCACTTTTAAAAGTTCTTCAAGAATTTAAATTGATCACAAAACCGTAAATATTATTGAAGGATCGGTAACAGAAATCTTTCCTAAAGTAAAATTTCTAGGGACAGTTTCTGATACATTTTAAATTTATACTGGTATACTACAGGGAGATTATATTTCCCCAGTATCATTTAATTGTGATTTTAAAATTTAGGATGGATCAAAATTCTTAAATGGTTAAATATCTATGAGTCTGTAATATTTGTTACTAAAATATATCTCTGTCGACCAATAATCTCGCTTTCGCGGATAATTTAGTAAAATTTGCAACCATCTCAGAAAAAGGAAAATCAAAAATAGGAAAATAAGAAAATATTTGCAACTAGAATAGAATTACTAATATCACACAAAACGGAATGGATTTCCAACACAAATAAATCTCAGTCAGTGTAATTAAAATATTTTCTAATAAAGAGATTAAAAACGTGTAAATTTTAATACCTTGGAGAAGTAATCTCTCGTAATGTTCTAATCACTATAAGACCGGCAGTTTTAAATTATCAGAATGATTGGATTTCTTCACCAAAAAAGAAAGGAAATGGAAAATTGGAAAAAAGATACTAAGAAAAATCAATGGTCCGATTCTAGAGGAAGGGAATCTATAAGATTAGAAAAGAAAAAAAATGATCATCTTTTGAGAAAAAAAAATGACAATTTTACTGATATTTGTATATAGAATGTGAAACAGTAGATTAGCACAGCAAATATTTAACTTTGTTTGAAAATATGAAAACTAAAACCAAACGGTTTCAAGAAGCGGAGAAGGATTTAAAACTGCTTAAGATATAAAAAGAAAGTAGACTGTAAAGATCACTTTTCAGAACTTTGATTTCAGAAGTTGAGTTTCCAGGAGAAAAGAACGTCTTAAAATCCTAGCATGAACAGTAGAATCACCGATAAAGAATGATAAAGTAATGGAAGGACAGGAAATTTAATGCTATTCATCGAGATCTTGGTGAACCTGGGTGGTCTAAACAAAAAATACGAGGGAAATGTGTTAGGGAATAAAAAAAATTTGAAAAATTATATAAAAACATATAATCTTATAACAACATAGAAACATATAATGCGTATAAAAACATATAAACTTTAAAATCATAAATCAGTTTCTTTTTTTGTGAAGTTTTTCTAAGGCAGGAATCAGCGGGGTCTATTCGCACATCTAGTGCATTCTTCTTTAGCTAAACATAACTCTTTCCCGTTATATTTGTTTATTTCCTTTTTTTATCACTACATAGGCTTTAACGTAAAACTTTGTAGCGTATAAAAAATACTATGCCTGACCGGGTTTCGAACCCAAGACCTTCAAGTGAAAGCCTGAGATGCTACCACTGTGCCACGAAGATCAGCTTTTGGTATCAAAATAGAGCTTTAATTTTTCTTCCTCTTCTTTCATCTACATTCTTCTGGAGTAAAGGAGTCTCTCTAAATATATGCCCGATCCATGAGGCTTACTTTTCACCAAATATCTTTTCCCCACACTATTCTTCACATTTTCTCCTTTCTTATTATGTTACTTCATTTTATATTCTTCAATTTTCGCTATAACCATATTTAAAAACTTTCGAAATATTTCTCTTCATTCTTCTTGACGATTCATGTTTCCAAATAATTTACCTTCATACGTAAAAATATTAATTATTAAATTGTTTATTTTATGTACTTTTTTTATAATAGTGATAGTATTTCTCTCGCTGTTAGTAAGTAGGAGTAAATATATATGCTATGTAAATATATATATATATATATATATGGTCCGTGTAGGTAATAAAATTATTAGTAGTAAATGAACACATGAGATTTTTGTTTAGTTCTTCTGTGTATTTATATATTAATCATACTAATATCTTTATGTCTGAATAATTATGGAAAAAAAGTATGCAATTAATCGTAAAAATCTGATGAATAATTTTGTGTAAATTTATTTATAGCATCTGTTTATTATATAAATCATTTAATACTGGTTAAATTACGTACATATTTTATCATTATTAGTTTTTTGTTTTTTTAATTTTATTTCTCTATCATATCTTAAAATTTAAAAAAATATATAAATTGTAAATATATAAATTTTATTAGTAAACAATATATTATTTCACGAATATATATATATATATATATATAAAGAATTACGAATATATATTTAATGCAGTACAAAATATAAGGGATAAATAAAAGATATATAAATAATTAAGTAAATTTTGAATATTAAAACTGTATAATATGTATGTATTTGTGAATATATTTACTTGTATGTATGTTAACTTATTAAATTCTTGAAATCGCAATTAGAAAAATATAACTGAAAATAATTTAAATTGAAATTTTTATGAGATAACATAAAAACAAATAATAAATTTATCTTTAATTAATGAAATCATTTTATAATTTAATAGTTATAATTTTTATAAAATGATTGTCTTAAAAATTAGCTGAAGCCCCCATTCTTTTTACAGGTAATACAGACTTTATACATTTTCTTATTACTGCAGTTGTCCCCTTCGATTCAAAAAAAAAAAAAAAATGAAATGTAAATAAATATATACAGTTAAGACAACTTTAACATTCGATCTACAAAAAAAAAAAAAAAATGTTTAGGTGGCTATCTGATGATAAAATTATTATTTTTCGTCCCTGCGATTCTTACATTAAAAATATACACACCAGTTGTAATATCCAATTCACAGTAGAGTATGTTAAAAGCAATGTTCCATTTTTTTTAAGTTGTTTACGTTATTTTTTTAATTTGAATATTTACTATTACCATCGCTTTTAGAATATACTGGAATTAAGAAATCCAACCTTAATCTAGCTCATAGGTTAAGTGGTAGTTTACAGGGAAACACAAATATTTGTTAGACTGTTGAGATTATCATCGTTGAATTTTGAACTTGTATTACAAAATATTTTGAAAAATATTTAAGGCTAAACGATTGTAACTTTTGTTAAAATTTTTAGGAACAGTTTTAGAAGTAAGTTATTAACTGTCGTATTCTACGTATTATTTATTTAGAGAGAATATATCAAATAAATTTTGAGTTATGCATGTCAGCTGAATTGATACACAAGTTTTGGAAAAATCGGTTCCCACTCGTTCTCATGGGGCTAAGGGTAAGTCACAAAATATCGTTTCTGATTTTTTGTATTTTTCCTGACTTGGTACTCATTTTCAACCGTTGTTTAATTAACCAAATAGGATTTCTTAATAAAAATAACTTTTGTTAAAATTTCATAAATTTATCTTATAAACAAGTGGAGCTTATGTCGATTTGATAAATATATGAAAATTTAAGAAATATTGAAAAATAAATTAGTAAGGATTTTCCAATCTATATAGCTAATAAATTTCAAAAGTAAAGAAATTTACTCTAGACAAATGTTTTTAATATAACAAATATTGATAATGACATGATATAAGGAATCTTTAGTTTATATAATGATTTAATTATCCAGAACTGATTTCGTTTTTTTTAATTTTACAAAATCCTATTCGGGGATTAGACCTGTAACTTATGAATTGTCATTATTAGTGTGTAGCAAACTACACACATATAGATTAGATTTAGTTTGATTGAAAGTTCAAAATTAAAATTAATTTTTGTGCACGTTTAACTGAATAGTAATTTTGGAATAAATAAATATATATATATATGCTTTAACAGTGGCCATGATATATTCACTGTTACTCTATGTAAGCCGTTAGTCTACATTACTCTATAAAAGAAATGCCTACCAGCAACGAACAAAAGAAAAGATGTAAAATTTTAATTATTGTAGTTCTGAAAATTGCAAGTTTTTAAAATTTTTGACTATTTATTTTTTAATTGCAGATATAATTAAACTATTAAAAAAAGAGCATATCTAATAAGTAAAAATAATTTTTTTTTAATACGAAAATGAAATAAATTTATCACTTGAATTTGTCAGCATTATTTGCGAAACGTGTTTGCAAATGATCTGTTGAAGAGATACTATTTCGTAAAGTGCTCCAAACGTTTAGTAAATGAACCTTGAATGCTCACTTTCATAAAACCAAATACTAATTAATGGATGAAATATGTTTTATTTCAAGAGCTGATCTTTTATTAGTGATGAACATATTTTTTTTCTTTTTTAAATGTACAGTATAACATATTACGTAAACATTTAATTTAATCATCGATCATTTAATTTTTTAAATTTTTTTAACAAAAGATAAGATATATTTTAACTTAATTAGATTCTTCTATTCTTCTTCTATTTTATGTTAATGGTAAGAAAAGAAATTAATCCCTATTCATCTGTAACCGAATACGACACTCAGGTAATTTTGTTCAATGTTCATACATAAAATATCTGATTATTTCTGAAAATAAAAATAAATTTTTTTCATTACAATTAATCTAATTTTTTGGGTATACATTCCAAGTTTACTTGTAAATGAAATAATAATTAAACATTTCTGCTATCAATTTATCAAAATATCCTCTTAGATACATTGATGGTGATTCATAGAAACATGTAATAAGTTTGTATGAAAAAATTTCTTTCGTAATAAATTTAAAAAATTTATTTCTGATAATTTTTAAAAAAACCGATGGATAAATTACTTAATTAAAACATGTCCATTATTTTCAGTATCGAAATATGATTGCTTATAGAATTATATAAAAAAAAAAAAATTATTATTGAGTCTATGATATAAAATTAGCTAAATTATTAATCATGGTTACATATATTTTTTTAGAATGTAAATATGTAATTTTAACTGAGAATAATATAATGAAAAAAAAATTAAGGTAATTATTGTGGAAAATTAAATTAAATTTTTATTAATTTAAAATTAAATTATCTAGGCAATATTTATAACGAACTGAAAGTGTAATATTGACTTACTTAACAAAATACACTTGGGTACTTTCATATTAAATTCATTATATTACAGTATTTTAATACATTGAGACTACAGTTAAATAAAAATAATGTTAATATTAACGATATCTATAAACTTAATTAAAGAGGGTATAGTTATCTATTATAAAATGGTTTTCTTTAGTGTAAGGAATCGTACGTAGATAAATATATAATTATATATAGTCTAAAATTGTGTTATAATATTAGGTACTAATTAAATTTTTTATTTGACAATGTTCAATTTATTATAATATTATTTAAAATTTTTGTGTAACTGTAAATAATTAAACGGCAATTGATTCATTGTAATAAATATATATTATTATAAATTCGTATATTTTTGATTTTAAATATCATAATAAAAAAAAAAAAAAAAAAACAAAAAAATAGAAAAATGTAAAATAATTTGCAAAAGAGTTCTGTGAACCTTTGTAAAACCTTAACCTTCCCATATTATCCAGTAACTTCTTATTACTCCCGTATTTTCATGATAATGTACTTATTACTCATATTAATAAAAGCATAAAAAAAAAAATTTTTAAAAACCTGGAAAAGATACCGTTCCATGTTTACTTATATTATTAAAATATGTTTCTGCTATATTGCAATCGTTAAAATTAATTCCAAAATGGAAAAAAGCCTGCTTATCAAGCAGATTTTTTTTTACTGATAATAATGATAACCAATATAGATTTTGGCATCAAAATTCTCTAATTTCTAATACAAAAGATTTGATTTTAGGGTTATCCTTACTTTGTAGGAAAATTTAAGAAACATTTGCTTATAAAAAATTGATACCTTTTTTCCCTACAAGCTTGGAGGCCGAACCTCCAATAATGTATAGCCCAGCCCAGGGGCGTATCTTTGCCTGAAAAATCCGAAATGAAAAGTCAGCCCATCCCCGGTCTCTGATCTTCTCTTCTTTATTTTCTCTTTAGGCTCAAACATTTGCTTCTGAAACTTCAGTCTAAGGAAATAATCTCTGGAATCCAAATACATCAAACGGGTATGTTTTTTTTTAACACCATCGATATCGTAAGCTTCAGTAGGTCCCTAGGTTCTAGGTCTTTTTGAGGAGTCCCCAGTCGCTCATCAAAAGCATCACACCATGGCGTATTTCTCCTCACGAGTGGCGCTGTCCACCTCTTCCCAAGGCAAATGGTTAATACCCAATGTGTCTATTACTTGCAACTTTCTCTCTAATTATTTTACGTACACATCCATCGACATTATTCCAGTTTTCGTTTGATGATAACATATAATCAGTCAATGTATTGGGCATAAGGTGATTTATCCCCGCATCAATACGTAACATACTCCACTTTATACAAGCAAAAAGTGCATGTTGCACTTTTAGTACTCACTAAAAGTGAGAACACACACTCGTGTGTCCTCACTATTACAAAACTGAGCAGGAGTATCCCTTCTTCCAAATCTGTGTAAGTAAGACCCAAAGCTCCTAAATATCAGGGTTAAATAATATTTTGATTGACCATGTTTTTTACCAATCCACTTTCTGATATCAGGCATTAGCCGTCTTGTCCAAGCAGCACTGTTTCTAGTTACCCATCTTTAACAACAAACACGTTCGGTTTTCTCTCTTTTGCTTCTTTTTTGCTCATTCCCTGATATCTTATCGTTCAAACCGAAATTAATAAATCTACAGGTGGGACAAAATCACACAAACAGCTTCATATGTTACCGTTGTTTCAGCCAAAACAATGCCTATAAGAATTTTCCTATGAATACTTATCAGCCTGTTTAAACTTCGCTTTATTTTAGTTGTTATACCCCAAACAGGTGCAGCACACAGTAATATCGATGTTGCAGATGACATTATTGTTCTTCTTCTTGAAGCCCTTGGAGCCGATTGCGAAAATAATAGTTTACCTAAATTTTTACAACTCTCTTCCGCTTATTGGAAAATATGCACGACATGACTATTAAAACTGCATCTTTTCTTTATTAATACTCCAAGGTATTTAGCAAAATTTTTACTAGGATTCTACTATTTCCTATCATTAGGGTTATATTTTCAGTCGTTTGTTTCCAGTTTATATAATCATCTGTGATCTCTTCAATTATATAATGCGAGAGCATACTTCTGTTAGTGTTGGCTAGAGGATCTTAACAATCCGTGGTCATAGGTGCATCTAAGCCTCCGGTGCCGATTCTGTCGTTTCTTCTATTCTCTTGACAATCAGTTTTTAAAAGTCCTTTTTTTCCGCATATAAAAATGGATCTACTCTTTTCAGGGCCCTCACAACGCGACGTCTTGTGTCCCTGTGTCCAGCACTTACAGAACCTATTAACTTACTCTTCTAACATGACTTTACAAGATAGCCAACCGATTATTATTCTACCTATTTTACATAACTCTGCAATATCAGCAAGTAGAAGTCCTGTAGCAATCTTGGTGTTTCCAAACGATTCACAATTGGTTTTACTGGACAACTGGTCCAGCCCCATGCCAGTGTGTTTGGATACTGGATTACAAAATTTCTTCAGATATGGATAGGGCATCCACATTCGTAATGGCAACTCTTTTTACTCTTGTACGTCTCAAGCATATCACTTGTACATCTGTCACCAAATCAGTCACCTTTTTTTTTAAGATGTTCGACATCTCTGCAGTCGTTATTTACGCACAACAGGTCTTCTCTTGTCTGTCGCTTCCGCATTGATAAAATTTTTTTTTGGGAAGTTCTCCCTCAGCTCCGTCCGTAACACTCTTTAATTGTCGGCAGAACTTTTTCCCTGCGATTTATAGCCACCGTTTTTTTATAGGAAAAGACATAAAGAAAAGGACAAAGTGGCCATTCTTTTGACATGGATCTTTGGAGATATTATCCATGCATACCTTAGTAATAAGTTTACTTCTTCTGTCTGCGTACTCCAATAGCTTCTTAGCAATATTATCTTCTGTTGCTCCCAAAAAACATTTACTATTTAACTGATACAATTTCCGAAGTCTACTCTTAAGTCAGTGATGATCTTCCTGTTATCTTGAGTCGAGGCCGTAACTGTCATGTAATATGTTTTGTCCTCTTTTTGAACAGCTTCACCTAATAAAACTATTGCTTCTGACTTACATGCCAAGAGTTGTCCAGATTTCAACTTTCCTTCTCCTGTTAGGGTGCGAATATATAGTAACCTCCTGGATATTTTTGCATAAAAGGGCCCATCTAGTGCCCTTATAGAGGTAATATTAGAGGAGAATTAACCTTTTGGTTATAGAAACAATCACCTACTTCCTCGATATATTGGAAAGTGCTTCTGGGCCATCTTGTAAGGACCTCTTCCATTTAATTTTCTCCAAGCTCAGTTTGTAATACTTCACTGATTCCATTCTTGAAAATTAATCCAAATTAAATTAATTTGTGTTCATTTCGCACATTTAATCTCATTGACATCCCTTGATAGAAGTAACGAATTAAAACCAGCTATCTTGCGAGCTTGTTCGCATAGCTCGCTTTCAACCTGTTTTACCTCCCTTTTTGTATTATTATCTATGTTATCGTGTAGCTCAATGGAAAAATCCTCCTCATTATATTAGCTATAAAGTTTTGTCTTCTGATTGGCTACTCTATTACTAGGTGTAGCCTAATGTATGCTCTCCAGTCCTCCTTTCGCCTTTTACGATTGATTTCTCTGTATCTCTACTTTTAGTAGGCTTCTCTGTTGAAGATTCCTCCCCTTCATCATTAGATGTGCTTGCAGTAGTTGGGAGTGAGTGACTTAAATGGATGGAAGTGACTTAGTTTCTTAGGTGGAAAATGGGACCATGTTGTGCATAGAATCAGAAAACTGCTTTTATCTCGTCCCAGAGTAATGGTACCAAAAAAATCATTACACTACTGAATCGTACGTTGTAAAACCAATGGTATCGAATACTCACTCAGTGAAAAAAGGGGGAAGTTTAGGGGAGGTTGGGGTCCGAAAATGTATCTACCTAAATCCGAGGTCGAATTTGGCGATGGAGGATCTGGGGATGAGGATAGATGGATATTCTAGAGAGGGTTGTAAAAGCAAGGATTGTGGAGCTATTGAAGGAAATATGATACCCCTTATATAACCTTCACAGTACTTAAGATAATAGCATTACTCATCAATAGCTAAAAAATTTTCTAAGGCCGACATTTAACGATAATATTTCAAACACCTTGTTTGTTTAACAATGTCACATAATTGCTCTTCAATATTGCTCTTCGGCTTAAAATAATTTTCATATAAATTATATATCACCAATGAAAAAATTGAATAACAGTATAAATTCACGATGAAAATTCACCAAACTTTACTCTATGATCACTATACTCCAGCCAATGTGGTCCAATTAACAAATCCAAAATAATACACCGTAAAACCAGTCCTAATTGCTGATAAACTCAGCTAAATATCTTAATGAAATCCTTATGGAGTAATATACAACCACCGAAAAATCTTAATAAAAAATTAATTCGTCATCCAATCTTCATAAGATGATACCTAACAAAAATGATACCAATGATACCATAGAGCAATTTCATTCTCTCCTATATATATTTTTAGCGTCTTGTGACAATTTTTGATTACTAGTCAGGTATATTTTCTCCATGCAAAAGTTTATCACAAAAGCGTTCGGCATAACGCTCTAAAAAAGTTTTCATTTCAAAAATAAATTTAAAAGAGAATTGTATAAAAATATTGGAAAAAAGTATAACTTTTATGAAAGTAGCAAAAGAAATTGTTTGTAATTTTGAATCAAAAATGCATGATGGAGAAAAACTTCTCAGTAATAAAATGCTAAAGTTATAGGCAAAAAGAAAAATTTTTTTAGAGGTGGGAGATAAATTTTAAGTAAAACTTTACTAAAAATATTGATTTGTATAACTATATAGCGTAAGTGTGCCTATATATTATATTTATTTTCCAGCTAATAGTTTATACTGAGAATCATTAGATCCTTATTATAGATCTGAGAGGATCGCATCTAGTCCTACTGTAAAAAGATTGGGCAAGTTCAAGGAAAAGAAATTTAATATCATGAAAAGGCTACAGCTTTCAGAGAAGAACTACAATTAGGTTCAAAGAAAAATATCAAATATCAGAGAAAAATATCTCTGCAGAGGAAAATAGGGACATTTCAGATCAGTTGAAAACAAAATATCACTCATAAAACCGATTTAATTGAACAGTTTAAATATATATTCTGCAACAATATCTGCTTTACTTTTAGAAATTAAATAATTATCTTTAAAGGAATGATAGATAACGAATTGAAAATGTATATTATTGACATTATAATATACTACGTAATTCCATATTACATGGTACACAATTTTAGTAAATTGAAAGTACAATTTCAAAAAAAATATATTCTTACTAAATATAATTATAAAACATAATTAAAGAGGAATAAGTATGCAATTATAACTTCGTTTATGAAATTATATGGATTAAAGGACGTTGTACTATTTTATTAGTTAAAAGCCAGAATATAACTTTTATTGAGGGTTTTTATTTACCGTTTTAGCTGTTTGATTAATATTTTTTATGTTATTTTAACGGAAAAAACAAGTGTATTTTATTATAAAATGTAAGTAATATTGTCTTGTTACAATTTACTAACACAATCTCCATCTGTTTAGTTTATACTCACAAATCTGTACACTACAGTCATACTAAATGTATGCAGAATTATATATATGTTTTTAATTTTTATCTAAAATTTTTTTTTAATAAGAAAATGTTATGTAATACATTGTACAGCTAAAGTTTTCATTTAAAATTACTACTATTGATAAATAATGTAATTTTTGTACAGTTCTTTCAAAATTTTGTTTTTTGCGAAGCAAGACTAGTAAAATACTGCTATATTTAGATGTTCTTATTCTGACACCTACCATTCAGAAGTTTCCCCATTCTCCCTTTTCAAAGCCACAAATATATCTAGAAATAAGAGAAAAACTCAGAGGCTGGCTCTTCACTAGGCGAAATAATTTCTTGTAGTTATACAAGTGAATTAAGGATATATTCACGTGGTGTTTAAGAGCAATTCAATTCTCTGAGGTAATATCGCATTAATGCAGATGACTAACGCGTATGCATTCCCATGTAGAAATTAGACATTATGAGGCCCTCAAATTAGTTGAATGATAATGTTATCTGGCTGGACATTACAATTCCATTTTATGGACATTTGTCAGTAAAGTTATAATTTTACAGTTATCTTATACAGTTATAATTTTATACCGATTTATCTTCTTCCAATGGTCCGGAGATATAAAAACTGCAAATCCTCGCCTAAATCAAACTAGAGAAAAAATTCTTACAGGCTTCGATTCACAAAGCCGCACTAGAATCTAGAGACTGCCAGAATATCATAAGAATCAGTCAGTACACTAACTCTTCCTTCTGTTTTGCAAACAAATTCTAGTTACAAATCTATTTTTCTGTAAGTTGATGTTATTGTAAAATGTGAAACCTTTATTTTTATTATTACACATAATTTGAAAATTGTACGGTATGAAATGCAGTGTAACGATTAAAAAATCGTATTCGATTGTTCATAAATGATCATAAAACGAAAGCCTAAAGGAATGCATAATGTATCCATTAAATGAATTATATTTTTATTTTAACTAGAGAAAGACCTCTTGATCATTTACAACAATTAATTTAATAGTATTGATAAAACAGAAAAATTTTCAATCTGCTTTAATGAGTCAATAATCAGATGAAAACGTTCTTTATATTATTTTAATATTAAATGGATGAAAAATTGTATTTGTAATTGTGTTCTTTTTGTATATAATCCGTGAGAAAGGGTTGAAAGTAGTAATTTTTATTGCAAAATTACGTTTTGAAAATATTTTCAAATACAAATTTATGGATCATTTCCATTGAGTGGAAAAATATATTTTTTCATAAATTACAAAATGATATGATCTTAATATAGCAAAGAAACTTTAACTTAACAAAGAAAAAAATTAAAAAATGCCCTTACATATCATAGATCACGTCTATAAGCGGCAATATCTCTCAGGATTTGTTGAAACAAACGCAATCTAGATAGCGCTGGCGCCACAGAAATTCAACGAGTTTGACTGAAACAGTGTTCTACTGGTGCCGCAGTCTGTTTTGTTCCGTTTTTTCCCAATGTCCACATGCTTTCTATCGTTAGAGTGACTGTTCCTATTTACGGTCAACAAAATTTCCCGAGATACTTTTTTTTTTCTTTTTTTTTTTTTTTTTTTTGTTTTACCTCCGGAACCACCGTTAGGTTATATCTTCAGAGGATGAGATGAACGAATT
>JAAAKQ030231301.1:0-11271 GCA_010016005.3 Zanna intricata | reverse complement strand
AAATAGAGTAAGAAAAAAAATGGGATTTACAAAGAGTAAAAGGAATAGAAAAAATTTACAAAGAGTTACAAATAAAGTGAGCATTTGTAATGAGTAAAAGAGATACAAATAAAGTGAAGATTTGTAAAAAGTAAAAGAGTTAGGGAAAATTTACAGTCACATAAAAGTGAGCATTTATAAAGAGTAAAAAAAGTGTGAAAATTTACATAGAGGAAGAAAAAAGTGAGCATTTATAAAGAGTAAAAGAAGTACTTAAAATTTCATAGAGGAAGAAAAAAGTGGGCAATTATAAAGAGTGAAAATTTACGATGAGTTACAAAAAAATTGATTTATCTCATTCATCCTCTGAAGTAATACCTTACGGTAGTTCCGGAGGCTAAACAGATAAAGAAAGAGAGGTAGCTTTCTTATGAAATCTACCTAATTTATATCAACATGCATAAAAATTCCTTATATAAAAGCTCTGACTTATTTAGAATATGTTACAGAAAATAACACTTCCAAACGCCCATATCATTCAATTAATAGATTCCTCACTCACATCCTTTGCTATCGTGCCAATATCCATGCACTATAAAAGATAATCACATCTGAGATATAAACATATTTTTTTAAAAATAATTTTTTATATACTGTTTTGTTGCAACCATTTTCCAGTTAGATGGGAATGAATGTAATAAAATTCCTCACTGTGTATTAAAATAAAATTGTCTATCCTACACTTTATTTTAATTTTAAAGCATGCTCTTTATTGCTTTATTTAAAACTTGTTTGGTCTAAATTGAATAATGTGTAGTACAAGTTAGGTACTTTAACAAGTTAGTGTGTGTGTGTGTGCATGTGCACACACGCGCACGCGCACACACACGCATGCATGCAGACACAAATTGAAACAAAAATTTCCTTTACAGTATTGATATTCAATAAAAGTGTAGCAAACATAACTAGAATGTAACAAAATAATTAAAAAATTTTTAAATGAAGTTTCCTAATTTTTTTCTTTGTCTTCATCATTTGAATGGTTCGATGCTGCTGTCCAAGATATCCTATCTAATGCCAGTGGTATACCCCCTACATCCTACATTCTACATCCTTAACAATTTGTTTTACAAACTCCAAATGTTGCCTGCCTACATAATTTTTCCTTCCAATATCAAAGGAACTATTCCAGGATGCTTTAATATATATCGCCTATAAGTCTGTCTCTTCTTTTAACTATATTTTTCCAAATGTTTCTTTTTCATTTATTTGCTGCAAAACCTCTTCATTTGTCACTTAAGTCATCTGTCTGATTTTTAACATTTTCCTTTAGCACCACATTTCAAAAGCTTCTAATCTTTTCTTCTCAGGTACTCCAAAAGTCCAAGTTTCACTTACATATAAAGCTATGCTCCAAACATATACTTTCAAAAACATTTTTCTGATGTTTAAATTAATTTTTGATGTAAGTATACTCCTGACTGAATGCTTGTTTTGCTTGGCTATTCATCATTTTATATTGCTCCTACTTTGTCCATCTTTAGTAATTCTACTTTCCAAATAACAGAATTATTCTATCTCCATAATCATTTCTCTTTGTATTTTTGTATCTAATCATCCATCTACATTATTTCTACATTTCATTACTTTCATTCTGTTCTTGTTTATTTTTATACAGAACATGTTTGTCAGAATCCCCTTTTTTTACAGATTTTTTCCTATTTTCTTCGATTATTATTGTTGCAGTTTGGTTCCTGTAAATGCTGATTCCTGTAAATTATTCTTCTACCTCTTTACTTCAACTCGTAAATTTTTTAAAATGCTGAACATTTGATTCCAGTGTACATTATCAAATGCCTTTTCTAAGTCTATAAATGCTATGTATTTTGGTTTGTTTTTTCTTTAATCTTCTTTTTACTATTAATGCGAGTGCTAAAATGGCTTCCCTTGTTCCCATACATTTCCTCAAACTCAGCTTGGGTCTTTTCCTAACACTTCTTCCACTCTTCTCTCAATTATTCTGTTCAGAATTCTACGTAAGATTTTTGATACGCGAATTATTAAGCTAATTGTTCTGTATTCTTTACATTTGTCTGCTCTTGCTTTTTTTGATATCATGAAAATAACACTCTTTTTGAAGTCTGACAGAACTTCCTCTTTTTCATAAATATTGCTCACCAGTTTGTATAATCTATCGCTTTCTCACCTGCATTGCACAGTACTTCTGCAGGTATCCATCCTGTCTATCCCAGGAGCCTTTTTGTCAATCAGATCTTTTAATGCTCTATTAAATTCATATCTCAGTATTGTATCTCCCTTTTCATCCTCTTTGACTTTCTCTTCTTCCTCTATAACACCAGTTTCTAATTCATTTCATCCATATAACTCTTCAATATAATCCAATCCCTTATTGACCTTTTCTTGCGTATTATAAATCAGTGTACCATCTTTGTTTAACACATTATTAGATTTTAATTTATGTTCCACAAAATTTGCCTTAACTTTCCTGTGTGCTACATCTATTTTACCAATGATCATTTCTCTTTCCACTGTTGAACATTTTTCTTTATTCCATTCTTCTTCCACTAATTTGCACTTCTTGTTTGTAGTATTTCTTAATTGTCGATAGTTCCTTTTACCTTTTTAATCACTAGCATTCTTATACTTTCTGTAATCATCAGATGCTACATATCCTCTGATATCCAAGGTTTCCTACCAGTTCCCTTTGTTCCACCTAACTTCACATATGCTGATTTAAGAATTTACTTTGTAACATTCTCTCATTCTTCTTCTACATTTTCTTTCTTATCATTTTTACTAAGACCTCTTTTGGTATCCTCCTCAAAAATCTTCTTTACTTCCTTTTCCTCAAGCTTCTCTAAATTCCACTGATTCATCCGACATCATTTCTTCAGGTTTTTAAACCCCAATATACATTTCATTGTCACTAAAATATGGTCGTTATCAATGTCTGCTCCAGTATTTGCTTTGCAGTCAATTAGTTGATTTCTAAATCTTTGTTTAACCATGATATAATCTATCTGATACCTTGCAGTATCACCAGGCTTTTTCCATGAATATTTTCTATTGTGATTTTTAAATTGGGTTGGTAATTACTAAATTATACTTTGTGCAAAACTCAATAAGTTGTTTCCCCTCTTTCATTCCTTTTGCCCAGCCCATACTCAACAACCATATTCCTTTCCTTGCCTTTTCTGATGAGTGCATTCCAATGTCCAACTATTATTAAATTTTCATTTCCTTCTATGTGTTTAATTGGTTCATCAATTTCTTTGTATACACATTCTACCTCATCATCATCATCATGGGCACTTATAAGCATATACCTGTAGATGTTAACAATTGTTATCAGCTTAGATTTTGACTTTATTGCTGTTACAATGATTCTATCAGTAAGCTTTTTGAAATACTCTACTCTCTTCCCTATTTTCTTGTTCTTCCCACCGGACCTCACTAATTCCTGCTACATCTACATTTAATCTATCCATTTTCCTCTTTAAATTTTCTAACCTACCAATCTGTTTTAGACTTATAACATTCCATGCTTTGACTTGTAGAATGTTATTTTTTAACTTTTGGGTAATTCCTTCCTTAGTGGTTTCCACCTGGAGATCTGAACAGAGGATTTTACCTCCGAAATGTTTTACCAAGGAAGGGACCTCTATATTTGTTATATGAAAAGGCAGAAAGCCATATTTTCTTGGAAAAAAAAACAGTCTTAGTTTTCCATTGCTTTCAGCTGCGCAGTACTCATAAGATTAAGTGATGTTGATATAGCTCGCTTAAATCCACCTGTCCTACACCCTTAACAACTAATGAAAGAGTTGCTGTCCTCTTTCATGAATCATTCCTTAGTCTAGCTCTCAACAGATTCCTCTTTGATATGCTTGCAGTTCCGATCCAGATACTCTGTATCACTATTCAACCCCCCTCACCATTAGCAAGGTCTCATGATTTATAGAGAGAGAATTTAATTTAGGGTTCACTTAAAAAATCAAAAAGTTATATCTTAAATGGTTTTTAAGACCTAAGATTTTGATTTTTGGTCATTATCTCACAATTATGAATTATGTAGACCAACATTTATAAAAATAGCATGTTAAGTTATTTTATATTTGTATTTATGAACCCACCAATTTATTTAAAAGATTTTATTTTACAGAAACAATATTATTGTAGTCATACAACTCAATGCAAGTTGATAATTTTTTGCCTGTTTTTATTTTTTCCACTAATTATAATAAAAATGATGAAAAATAAATAATAATAGTAAATTGATAAAAATGATCAACTTGCAGAATGTTGTACGAGTGTACAAATTTTTACAAATGAGGTAATAAAATAATTTTTTTTCTCTCTTATAAGTAGATTATTTTGTTCAGAACAAAACTCTTAATCAATTTTGTAAAAGTAAAAATTTGATCAAACAAATAATTACGAAGATATTAAAAATTAAGATGGCTGTAATTTTGAAATTTTTAAAGGTTATGTTTTATAATTTTTTTATTTCATAGAACAAGACACTAGATTGGCCAAATTTAATTAAAGTAAATTTAGCCGTTCCTGAGAAATGATTTGTTTGTTGAAGATCATAAAATTGCTTCATAAAGGAAAACATAGCACAATAGGACTCATGTCAATATGAACTTTTTTGCTCATTTTGGTGCTCAAATCAGTTTCTGAAGTTGGCTAAACGTCCTCTGGAACATTATGTATATACAAAAATATAATTAGTACGAAAAAAAAATTAGTGCTGTTTATTAAGGTAGCCATACAAGAAGCTTTTGTATATTAAGTTAAAACTTTTCAAACTTAGCGGTATTGATGTCCAGATGAATTTGTCCTCTGCAGACAACCAGCAAATTAATATTCAAAATTCTATTTCCACTAAAATAATCGAATATTATGTAATTTGAATAACTATATTCTTTATTATACTTTTTAATTATTTTTAAGTCATTAATTTATATATTATTAGGTACAAGAAACAGTTTAATTATAACGAATTCTTAATTGTCAAAAGGATACATAATAGTGTCTTTTGGCATTTAATTAATTTTTTTTTTCTCTCATTAATATTCTGTTTCATATGCAAAAAAAATGAGTTCCTTGAAATATTTAAAAATGAGTTTATTATATTATTTTCTCTCTTGGTAATGTATGTATTCAAAATAATCTCTTGGTTGTAGTATGTGTTAACACGTGATCTAGAAGGCGTCTTGATTTTGACAATCAACATGGATGAAGTCAGATGTGCTGATTTCGTAAGGTAGTTAAAAGTTTGGTGTTTGTGATATTTTTTGTGTAAATATTATGTGCTGTGATTTTAGTATACTACTTAAATATGAAGCAATGACATGACAGTATTTTATGAAACAAACTGAATAATGGTCATTCCATTTTTAATAATATCCCGTAAGTTCGAATTATTTAGATTTTAGGTGACAGTAGTTAAACTTTTAAGTTAATGTTATAAAGTACTTACAAATAAGTTAGGATTGAACTGTAAATATAAATTAATTTGTAATATTTACCATTTTTTTTTCTTCTGTGAAGCTATAATTGTATTGTTTCATGTTTAATATTTATTTGTATTTGAGATATCATCATCGTTATCTGTGTTGCTATCCATAAATAAACATAGATTATCTTTTGCGACCTTATTTGTTTCATATTATATTACTGTTGTTTTAAATGTCAGTGAGCTTGCAGATTAACTCTTTTATATGGGTAAACAATTCATTACTAATGTATGTCACGTTTGATTCTTCCTCATATAGCCGCTTAAAAATCCTGAAGTTTGCTTATTGATTGAAAATAGAAATTAATGCCCCCAGAATAATTTGAAAGATTTTTTTTCATCGTCCTTTTTTTAGTAAATAAATCAATTTGTTATACAGTTGTTTTAACGAATCGTGATGAAATTCCCGTCCAGTTAGCTTATATATGGCTTTTATTTTTATATTTAATCATGCATCATAATTCTCCTCGAGTAGTTCTGACTGTAATTTATGCTTCTTGAAATTGGCTGAATGCCTCAATCCTATGTTTGTAGTAATAAATCCAATTAAGGTCGACAGCACTTGTTTGTTTTTCTTTATTGTTGTTCTTTTATTTCTGTATCTCCTAAAAGAACATTTGTGAAGTTTCTTTTTTTCATATTGTTAATAAATTATATGCGTTTTAACAGCTTTAAAAATAATAAGTTCTTGACAACATAATTATCAATAGAATGATAATTGAACATAGTTATGTTATATCATGTTTACCTGGCTGTTGTGGTTATTAATTAGCGTCCAAAGTATGATTCATTGAAGGTGCAAGTATAGGGATACCAGTAGCATTAACATTCATTAAGTATATTATATTTTGATATTAAGAAAAAATACAACTGAAGTGCAAGTTCAAGGACATCAGAAGTAAACTGAAAAAGATATTGACATAGTATTGCAAAAAAAATCAATTATACCTAAAGGATTGCTTCAAGAATCCTCTAGGTAGTTTGTGATATTGTTGGACAGTTTCTCCAGAATGAGGAGATATCTTTACTCAGAATAGAGGATAGCCATTTGCAATCCTGAAGAATGTTGCCTTTGAAAATTCTAGAGAAAGGTTACTGATAAAAAGTGACGATTTTCTCCCACTTTGGCATTCATACGTTCAATGAGATTGTCAGTCCAGACACCTGCCACCTCTTTGTTCATCTTGAACATTTGAAGCTAAAATAGTAGGAGGCAATTTAGCACAATTTCTTTGATGTCATCATTATCATTAAAGTTCTTATTACGTTATGCCTCCTCGAGTATACAAAAAAAAGTGGAAATCCAATGTGGCCAAGTAAGGACTGTATGGGTAGTGAAGTGGTACTTCCCAAGGACAACTTGTAGTGGTTTCTTGAGTTACCTGAAACTGTGTGAGGCCGTATGTTATCATGAGGCAAAATGATGCCTTTACACTTGGATTCAAGATGTCTTTTCATCACTGCTGTTGAAATATTTCGCTTTGATGAGCTTGTCATAATAGTATGTGCTGTTTATTGTTGGCTGATATTCCAGAAAATTGACAAAAGTAAGTGTTTTGCATCCCAAAGATTATCATGATTTTTCCTGTTGATTGTGGGATTCAGAATTTTTTCTTGAGTGCTTCCACTTCATGTTCTATCTTTTTGATTCCAGTTCATATTGGTGAATCCATGTAATATCAATTGTGCAAAAAAGCTCACCTTCCTACAAATACTATTTTATGAGGTTTGTGAACATACAAAGTCTTGTCTCCTCATGGTGATCTGTCAGCTCTGTTGGAACAGTCTTGTACTTGTTTTATGGTACTCATGCTTGTTGGTGATAAAATTATGAACTGCACTGACACTTGTAATTTTTTCAGCTATATTCTGAACTGTAATCCATCGGTATTCTTGGAATAGAGAGTTTATGCGAGTTGAAACTTCAATTGAATGTCCTCCCACACAGTGCTCATCAGTCACTAAAGTTTGAGAGTGGCTTTAAATTTTTCTTTCTGCTTGAGCAAATTTCTGCTTGTTTCCTTTCTCTTTATTGTTTGATCTTATAAGTTTAGATGTTAACCAGTTTTTCATCTTAAAAAGGCAAAAAATCAGCAGACTTCAAGAGGACAAAATGTAAAATGAGATTTTGAGTTTGTAAACAAAACATTGTACCCAAACCATTGACTAAAAGTCATTACAGGGTTACTAGTTTAATATCAAGAAGCTAGCAGAGACAACCACCATTAGTGTAGGTGAAAACTATGGTTAGGGGAACAATTTCTACGGAACAGGAGGGAAAAGTAATGAGAGTTTTTAACCCCCCGTATTTTACTTATAAGTTTTGACTATGGAGTGGTGTCGAAATACATCAGCAAAAGATAAAAGATCGATGCCAAGAAAGGTATACAAACTACAGTGTGACCTTAGCAAAAAAGATAATTAGTAACTGTTATTATCTTAACAAAAATAATTTTCTGGAAATTATGTCTGTAGTAATAAAAATGAAATTTGGTAATCAGTTTTTTGATTTATTATTGTTATTCTGAATATCTTGTTAACAAATTGAATAATGTTTTATTAGAGTTGGTGAGTAATGGAAATATTAGTGTATTAGTTTTTGATATGTCAATTTGGCTTGCGTAATTTAAATATTTATTATTGCCTGATAAAGATTATTATCATTTTTGTCTTAAAGTAATGGCTAAAATAAATATTTAAAAAAATTAATGATCATTAGTGGTTAGTGAATATACAGGGTTATTAGAAAACAGGTAAGGTGGATTTTAGTTTTTTGATTGTGGTGTGTAGTATTGATGATTTACAAGTTTAATACTAAAAAAACAAACTATCTATCCAATTTTAAAACAAATTGCATCAAAATGTAGGTAGTTTTATTCTGCATTTATCAGTGCTCAACTTTCATCTTTTACTGTTTTCTTCTTTTTTTTTCAGTTTCAAGGTCAGTTTATAGAATTCTTTATTTCTGTTATTGCATTAATAAAAATTTGTTATTAAAGTAAGAAAAAATAATATATGGATGTCATTTTTTTCATTATTAGATGACATTAAATTTGAATATTAGATTTTTTTTTAGTTGTTTTCTTTTTACTCCAATAATTAATTTTCATCCAGAAAAGGTAACATTTATGTAAATTAATCAATAAAAGAAAGGAAAATAGGTAATTTTCAAGAAGATGTCCGCGGTTGATCTCTAGTTAGTCACGTGTCGTTGTAGTTAGTCAGTTAGTTATCAGATGGCACCACTTAAAGGGAAAAATAGATAAGTTAAAATTATAATCTAACTTTATATAATAAATTTATGTAACAAATAAATATAATCTAACCGAACTTAACCTATGCTCACTAGACAAGTTTAGCAAGCAAAGTGATCGGAGGTTATGTTTGGTTAGATTAATACATTTTAAATAAATTCATAATTCCAATTATTTATTATTTAAATCAAACCATTAATGTTAATTAGTCGAGGTTAACAAGCGTAGGTTAAATTTGGTTACATTAATGAAGTTTAATAAATTTATTAATTATTTCAATTATTTATTACTTAAATAATCAAAACATTGCTGTTAATCAGCTAAAAGTTAGCGAGCGAAGCAAGTTTATGTTAAGTTAGATCAGATTATATTTATATGTATTTATTATATAAAGTCAGATTGTAATTTTAATTTACTTAGGTTAAGAAATGAAATTATCACGCATGCTACAAATCATTCATCTCATCCTCTGAACAATACCTAATGGTGGTTCCAGAAGTTGAAAAAAAAACTTACTTAAGTTTGGTTAAAAAGTATGTAACACATTTACTAGTTGTAAATGTGACTCTCAATGTTTAAAGGCCATCTAACAATTAATTGACTACCTACAGCGACTAACTGACTAACTATAGATCAGCTGTGGGTTTCTTCTTGAAAAGTACCGGAAAGTAGAAGAAACTGACAAGTCCAAGCCAGTATTTATTGCATATTATTTAATATAAACTCTTGCAGATACAGGGTGATTCAGGTGATAGGGCACTACTTTAACAACTCATTCTAGAGGCTAAAAATAAGAAAAAAGTTCATATAAACATAGGTCTGAAAACGCTTCGTTAGCAAGTTATACAGGGTGAAAGATTTCTCCCGAGTTTCAGTTCCTCCGGATAAATTAAGGCTTTCTGAAATTCTGGGGCAAATTTAGTTGTTTCTTATGGTCTTTGAGCTGGGAAATTGAAAAAAAGTAGGTCCCAGAACTGTATCTCTATTAGTTTAAGATATCCCATGTAAAACGCCAAAAATAGGGTCAAAAAACACATTTTTTCACGTTTGACGTACAATAATTTTGTTAAATTGGCAATAAATCATTAATTTTTTAAACATAAATTGTAGAGAATTTAATTATAAGAAGATTGATGTAAATAATGTCAACAGAAGATAAATAAAATTTTAAACATGTCGACTCTTATTAACAACAAAACAGACAAAAACTTAGAAGAAAATGTTACAAAAAAAGAAAACAGATGTGTCTAGTAGGTACAGTAATTTTAAACCTACGGAAAACAAGTTGGCAACACTGATTTTTTTCATCACAGTTTGTTTAAATACTGTCACAGTATTGTCATTGTATTGTACATTATCGTCAGTTAATTGTAGTAATGTGTTAATAACCTTTCGCTGATCAAATGTGTTTGCAGTATTACGTTGAATTCTTATAGTACAAATTTCAGAAAACTGTTAAGAAGTGTAATTTTGAATTCATTTTACAGTACATAAAAATCAAGTCTGTTAAAAAAAGTGAAATTCTGTTTAGTTTTGTTTTGAAAATATTTGGTATCTTCACTAATACGAATATGCCGACATGATTTTCATCTATGGATTTTGCATTGGAAGTGCTGCGGCAGCAGTTACGGAAATCAACATAGGTATCCTGGTCATGTTGTACCAAATTGTAAAGTATTTATTCGAATTTTTAATGATCTTTGTGAGAATGGTACACTCCCAGCACTCGTATTTCATTTGAACGACAAGCAAATCATGCTGATGAAGGTGAAAACATTTTGCAGAAGATTCAACGTAGTCCGGCAACGAGCACACAATTAATTGCAATATGGCTCAATATTTCACAAAGTAGAGTATGGAGGACAATAAATAATAATGGATTTCACAAAGGTAGAGTATAGAGGACAATAATAAATAATAATGAATTGCATCCTTTTCATATTCAAAAGTGCAATATCTCCAGCCTGGTGACTACACCATCCAGCTGCAGTTTTGTCAATGGGTTAATAGGAATCAACATTTAATTACATTTATACTATTTTCAGATGAAGCTACTTTTACTCGTAACAGAATAAACAACACACGAAATGCGCATCGTTGGTCTGAAGAAAACCCACATGCTACAGTGGAAAAAAATTTCCAGCAACGATTTTCAGTAAGTGTTTGGTGTGGTATCATAGCTGACCAATTAATTGGTCCTTTCATACTACAACATTGTGTCATAGGAACAAATTATCTGGAATTTTTACTTAATGAATTTATTATATTGCTGGAAAATATCCCCTTAGCAAAACAAATTGAAATGTACTACCAACTTGATGGAGGTCCTACACATTTCACTAATGACGTAAGACAATGTCTTGATGAAAAGTTTGCTGGTAAATGGATAGGATGTGGAGGGCTGGTTAATTGGCCACTGAACCATCGCAACACAGAAGTGAATTTCTGCTGGATCCCAAGCCATGTTGGGATTCCAGGAAATGAATGCGCAGATTC
>JAAAKQ030231290.1:0-11272 GCA_010016005.3 Zanna intricata | reverse complement strand
ATTGAAAAAATAAAATTCAGAAGTAAATGGTGATGGAAATCCATATTCAAAACTGGAAATGCTCCATCAAAATTTTGCCACCCAAACATTTTGCAAAACATCTGCTTGTTTTGCTGTGGGTTTGGGCCAACCATGGCTTCATGTTTAATATTGATACTTAAAGAGGAGGTAAAGTTAAATTAGTATTTAATTGCTGCAGAAAAACTTAAAAAACTGGAGAGATCAATTCATTTTTATGTTAATTTTCAGGTTATAACACATTTTAGGTAAGGTTATTCTTTAATACAGAAAAGTAATTATTTGAAGCCTCATTGATTTGAAATCTTATGAAATGGTAAAAAGGTTTGATTCAGTCTGCAGTTGCAGAATTTCTTTAGCTGTGCTTAAATTGAGTTAGTAGTGTTTTATAAAATGTCTTTACCATTTTAAATTAAGTTTTGTTGAACAGTTAGTGTGTGTGTATATATGAGGTGGTACCCAAAAGTTCGGGGAATTTGAATTTTGCGTGCGAACCATTGCTGGTACGACCTGCTGCTGCAAGATGTGGCTAACACTACTCTTTGTGAATCAATGTTCCAACAGCTGTGATGGTGCATTGTTGACTTTTGTGTGGTTGTGTAATGTTGTGTTTTACTGCTTCAGTGAAGTTCTAAATGCCAGATGTTAAAGAGCAAAGAACCTGCATCAAATTTTGCTTCATGCTTAAAAAAAACTGGTGCAGAAACCCATCGCATGCTTGTGGAAGCATTTGGTGACAATACTATGAGTAAAAGTAAAACATTCATGTGGTACAAACTATTCAAAGATGGACAAACGACAGTCGATGACGATGAGCATTCAGGAAGACAATCAACAAACTCAACACTAGAAAACATCGCGAAAGTGCGAGAGGCTATTGTTGCAGATAGTAGACAAACAATCCATGATGTTGTGCGATCGTACAAATGTCATATGGAGACGGTAGCGATTCCCCCCCCACACTATTTGCCTGACCCTGCCCCGTGCGACTTTTTTCTCTTACCGAAAATTAAATTTCAATTGAAAGGGCATTGTTTTAACACAATTGAGGAGATTCAGGAAGAAACGCATAATGTGCTTCGAACACTTCCACCTGCAGACTTTCAGGGATGCATGGAATCATGGGGAAAACGTTGGGGTCGCTGTAACAATGCCCAGGGAGACTACTTTGAAGGAGACAATGGGAATTAAAAGTTATGGTAAGCTATTTTATTTTTATCGTAAAATTCTTGAAACTTTTGGGTAGCACCTCGTGTGTGTGTGTGTGTGTGCGTGTGCTCGTGCGTGCGTGCGTGCGTGCGTGCGTGCGTGTGTGTGTGTATATATATATATATATGTGTATGGAGTGATTCAAAATTATGTGGCAATCACTCAGGAGCTGATGATTTTGTAGCTAAAAATAGGAAAAAACTCATAAAACATAGGCCCAAAGATGCTTCATTAGTGAGCTGCAGCTAGTAAAAGATTTTGCCTGGATTTCTGTTCCGGGGGAAATGAAGACTTCCTGAAATTCTGGGAAGGTAAATTAAGGTGTCAATCTAGTTTCTTAAGGTTTTTGAAAAATTAAATAAATTATTAATTATTTTTAAATTTCATTTAAAAATATTTAAAAAATGAGTTCAGAACTGTACCTAGTCTTTAAGACATCTCAAGGAATATACAAAAAAAATTTGGGATAAAAAAATAATATGTTTTTGGGTTAAATGTAAAAAAACTTTGTTAAATGGTTAATTAAGTTGTATTTTTTTCAATTAGAAACGTAGAAAA
This sequence comes from Zanna intricata, assembly GCA_010016005.3. Classification (NCBI taxonomy): domain Eukaryota; kingdom Metazoa; phylum Arthropoda; class Insecta; order Hemiptera; family Fulgoridae; genus Zanna; species Zanna intricata. The sequence continues at coordinate 9,487 of JAAAKQ030231290.1, read as the reverse complement.
TTTAATTCTGAAAAAATTCATGTAAATTATTTAAGAAACAATTGAATACAGGATATTGAAATTAATTTTATTAAAAAACAAAACAGACTGATTTTTAAAAAAAAATTGTAATAGCATGAAATAACTAATTTTTTTCTGTAGGTTAGAAACAGCTTTTAATATAAAATGTAATTTAACTTTTAAATAGGAAAATGACATTAAAAATTAGGTGTTATTAATTACCTTCAAAGTTGCTCGGAGATGCCTCCATTTTGTTTAATATGGAGGATTCTCAGGAAGTCTTCATCTCCCTGGGCGAACCAAAATCTTTGGCTAGTGATAACTCGCTAATGAAACGTTCTTAGAACTATGTTTATATGAACTTTTAGCTGAAGAATCAGCTTCTGAGAGATTGCCTTATTGTTTTGAATCACCATTGTTTTGTAGGTGATTCAAATATATATATATATATATGTGTGTGTGTTAGTTTACTGAAATTAATTCTTTTTAATATTTAATTATTCCTGTGTAATAATAAATTATAATTTAAATTCTACTAATATATACCACCTAAAGGATAATCTTAAGGAAAATAAAAAAACAACACCATAAAGACTCATTGAAGTTAGTAGAAGAAGAATTCACTAAAACATAGTTGAAAGACTACTACAAAACTTTTAAAAATCAGCTTCAAAAATACAAACCCTCAACCCTATAAGTAAAGAATAAAAATGGTAAACTTGCCGATAACAATAAACACAATGTGGAAATCCTAGCTAAATATTTCAACAAACTTCTAAGTTGTGAAGAACCAACAGAATTCCTAAATTTCAACACTAACATCCCAGTAACAACACTGCCAGAAAACATCAATCCTCCCACGATAAAAGAAGTCTACTGGGTGAGAGAAGAATTACAAAGTAGCAGGAGAAGATCAGACTTTCGTAGAGATTTGGAAACAGGCAAGAAGATCAACAAAAATTGCCCTTTGTCAACACATCAACAGCTTGTCTCAACATCTGGATCAAAAAAGAACTACCAGAACACTGGACGACAGCCCTCATCCATCCACTACACAAAAAAAGGGGATAAATTAGACCCTAACAATTACAGGGAGATCTCACTCCTTAAGAAGAACTAGGATAACTACTCAAGAAGAACTAGGAGAATACCAGGGAGGTTTCAGATCTTGGAGGAGCTGTCCAGACCAGATCATGAGTCTCAAGCTAATAATGGATTACAATAGGAAAAAACATTGACGTGGTGATAACATTTGTAGATTTCAAGAAAGCTTATGACTGTATCCACAGAGCTGCATCCACTGTATCCTACTAAAAATTCTAAGATAACTTGGACTACATGTCAAAATGATATGATAAAATTGATCCTTACAAATGTGAAGTTGAAGCTAAAATTCAGAGGCAAGCTCTTGGAACCATTTAAGATCAAAACAAGTTTACGTCAAGGTGATTGGCTCTCATTGTTTTTATTTATTTATGCTCTAAAAATGGTAATGAGGGAATGGCTCAAAAAGTGCTCCCAAATGTAAAAATAGTCTGAAAAATCAAAACAAACTGTCTTGTTTTCACTGAAGACCTGGCACTGTTAGCAAATGATATCAGCAAAGCTAAATAACAGATATTAGAACTTTAAATCATTACAAATAAAATTAGCCTCAAAATTTTATTCGAAAAGACAGAAATTATGCCCCAAAAACCACAGTTAAAAGTAGTAAACATAAGCGGTATTGAAATGAAAATAATAACCCAGTCTAAATATTTTGGAGAAATAGTAACAAACAACCTAAACGAAAAAACCTCAATTCCTTTACAAATTAGTTAAATCTTTAAAATTAACTTAGTACACTTACAGTACAAAATGCTCATCAATAAATGCAAAAATAAGATATTACAACACAGTTATAAAACTAGAAGCCACTTATGCAGCAGAAACACTCTTCCCTCTGAATGAACAATCTAAGTAGACTCCAGAAAATTGAAAGAAGAATTGGAAGAACTTGCATAAGTAAAAAGTATCAGAAAGACGGGCAGTGGTGGATTGTGCTAAAAAAAATTGTGTATAAAGAGTTAGAACCCATCACCGATTCCATGCATAAGAGGAGACTAGGTTTCTTTAGACATATCATGAGCATACAAGATTCAAGACTTCTTAAACAGCTAGTATAGTACAATCATGACCTAAAAAACACTAATATAGGATGCAGATGGATCAGAGAAATAAGAGAGGATGTAAAGGAAATTTGTCTTACACTAGTATACATCGCAGATAAGATAAACTGAACAAGAAAATCAAGAACAAAACACACTTCTTTCACACAAGAAAAACTCACAACATGAACATTATCAACACTAGAAAGGGTACAAATATCAAAATGTATGAAAAAGTATTGAGGGGCTGCTAGGCCGAAACAGTGCCATTGAAGACACTTGGATAATGGACTGACTAAAGTGATCCTTTATAGTCATAAAAGATGATAATAATAAACCACGTAGTACAGAAGATATATTTTACCTTTATTTTTTCATGGAAGTACTTTCATGATAAAATTAAGGTAATATATTTATTATCTCAGTATTCTGTACTTGGTGGTTTACATTAACAGAATTTAAAATTTAAAAATTACATTTTATTTATATATTTATATGTTATGAATTCAAAAATTTATATACGAATATATGTGTATATGATATTTCTTTCTATATTTCATGATTTCACCGGTTTTTTCCTATTGGTGTTCTAAACTTCCAGTGTTGTAAATACTTTCTTTTTTTTATGTTCTACGGTGAACATTATCATCAACTTTGAAGTATGATTATAGGCCAGCCATGTACAGTTTAAAATGCCCTTTTCCTTTGTTGGCCGGTACATTCTAGGTTTTTGATCACTTACATCTGTAACACTTCCATAAAATATTTTAGCATCTTTTCTGACATCCCTTTTTTGGGTCATCAGCCAGTCAACTGATTTTAATCTTATTCTCCATTTTCTTTTATGATAATCTTTTAACCTCAAGATGTTTATTACAGATTGGATCTTCTATTATTTGTTTTTATATTTTATTCTTTGTCTCCCTTTTACAAGTTTCTCTTATTGATTAATTAAATCTGAATGTCTTATGGCCCATCAACTTAGTTTGTCTCTTTACAAAATTAAGTCACTAGTCTCTATTCCCTCCTAAGATCTCCTTAGATCTCTTCATTTCAAATATTTCACTGACCAATATAATTTTCACATTCTTATTTGATACCTTATTTCAAAAGCCTCTACTCTTTTCATTTTTTCCCTATTGTTCATTTTACTTTCCTGTCTATAGACATCTGTATAGAAGGAAAGTATGGTGATTGGTGAAAAGTAGGCATATCTGGTTTTTACCAAATCATGATGAATTTACCCCTAAGGACCCCAGAAAATAGGAAAATTGGCATAAAAATTTCTATGGCAAAATGTGTGTAATATGTATGTAGTGATTTTTGTTTCATTTTTGAAAAAAAATATTTTTGTAATCAATTATTAAAAAAAAACATCTTTTTTATTTAAGGTTTTTTGCTAAATTGCACCCCTACTCCAAAAAATAATAATTTTGAAATGTTATAGAAGGCAGTACATCTTGATTCCCCCTCCCCCCGAGGGGAAAAATGCTTGCCTTGTGGGATCTCTGGTTGCCACACAACCCCTCCATTCCTAGCCCTCATTTACCGGAGGTTGTCTTTTTATCAGTCCTCGATCTGATAACATTCCACAGTCATCAATCCCCCAAGGGACATCCACATCAGTAATTTGCCGCAATTTTGCCCGGTGTCCGATATCTTCTACAAAGTCATAGGACACCTTGTAAACCATCCGCCTTAGAAACTTGCTTAGAACTACAAGTTGATTGCAACTTAAACGCATTCCCTGTCTCCCTTAACAGGTGCACTCCATTTCTACCAAAGTATTTTAAACACAAACTATGATCATGCTTGGGAGAATGGGAGGTATACTCCATTGATACCAAAAATTTAATCTAACCGAGGCTCCATGCCAAAACACCTACCTCCGGCCAATCAAACTGCCCTGGCGGTCCCTAGCCTCCGGGATCCTACTCTATACTCCTTTAGCCGATCTGCACAGTGCAAGGAATTGGAGCCACCTCCCCCCTTACACACTCCACATCCCACTTAGTTGCCGAACTACTGTTGTAGTCGTTCTGCTGTGTTGTGTCATCACAGGTGAGCAGTAGAATTAATAAATGAATAATATTGCATTTAAATAAAATTATAAATGTTTTTAATTCAGTTATGTATATGCATGTGTAAGCCATGCATCAGAAAAAAGCTGTATGACGGGAAAGTCCTACAACTGTGTTTTTCAGTTCTATAAAGTTTCATTTCTATAAAGCTTTTATCAGTTTTATAAAACATTGCCATTACAAACATAATTTTACTTATTTCTTTTAGAAAGTATTCATTATTAGCTGTCTTTTTTCCATGAAAGTTCTCCTTGGTTGCACCAGTTTGCTTTTGATCTTTTTCTTATTATCTGTTCTTTCAATTTTACTATCTAAATTATAACATTCTATAACTCCTGATATATTGTAATCCCCTCTAGTAATATTTAAAAATTCATTACTCATGTTTCTGTCAAATTTCATTTTTTTTATTTTTTATTTTATTGCATTTTCAACAATTTTGTTTTGTTTTATGTCTTTTTTTCTTTAATTTTATTTTTACAACAAATCTGTACCAATCTGTACAGAGAAGAAAAGTACAGTAAAGTGGCAAGAAATTTAATAAAGAAATTCATCTCAATTTTTAGTAGTAATAATAATTTAAAACTGTTATTTGTTCTAGATTATATTCTTTTGAACAGATTACTCCTTTTGCTAGTCCAATTGGACTAGCAAAAATTCATAAATGAGACCTTTTCAATTTTAAATTTGTTCCCTGTTGTATTACATCCAAAGTATATATAAAATTCTTAAGAAAAAAATGGATTTTCTAATACATTTAATAAAACAGTTTATGAATTAGTAAATAAATTAAAAAGTTTAAATGTAAATAAAGACACTACAATAGTTTGTTATGACATAACTAATATGTATACTAGCATACTTATAGACCATATCATTAAGATAATAAAAGATAAACTAAAAAGTAACCAAGAAGAAGAACCAAAATCTATTTAAGTTATCAACACTATTGCAGGAAATATATGTCAAGAAAATTAATTTGAATTTTATAACAAATGTTATGCACAAAAAATACTTTACCCGTGTGATTTCTGCTATTAGCAATTATGTCAGAAATATATTTACAGGATTTTGATAGTAAGTTAATGTTTGGCACCACTCATACACATAAAGTTTTAATTTGGACACAGTATGTTGATATTCTCATTATGTACAACCTGATAATAGACAATGAACATTAATAATATTCAACAAATTGAATTACTATTATGAAAATTTAAAATTCACATTTGAAATAAATAATAGAATGTTAAATTATCTTGTTAATATCAAAATAAAGAAGGACAACCAAATTGAAATGTCAGCGTATAGAAAACTTACATCTAATAATATAACAATTCACAAAAAATCAAATCACCCTTGATCTCATAAAATTAACACCGATACAAATATGATTAATAGAACAATCAAATACACAAGTAATAACAAAGAAAAATTAAAATAAACATCAAAGACATAAAGCAGTTGAGAATTTACATGATACTACTTTAATTAATAATATTCATAAAAAAAGAACTATCAGAACAAAATATCTACCTTACACCTTACAACCAATACATAATAAGACACAGAAAAAGTGAAAACATATATATATATATAAAGTATTTATACACTTATATTACTGAAATCATTATTAAAACTTACGATAAAGAAATATTTAAATCAGCATACAAACATAATAACCACATAATAAAATATTTTAAAACAAAAATAATAAAATAAACAATCTGTATGGAATTTATAAAATTAAACGTAACGATTGTGATGGTAATTACATATGAAAAACAAATAGATATTTGAAAACTAGGTTTCTTGAACATTTTAGAATTACAAAAATAATAAATTAGGTTTATCTAATATGGCAGATCATCTAATAAACAATAAAAATTCTGATATTTCTGTTATTAACACAAGTTTAGAAATATTAGAAATTAAAAAAGATTAGAAAAATATTGTAGTCAGTCATAAATACAAATAGAATTTTAATTTGATAAATCAAAAGAGAGTCTTATAAAAACTGCAACAAATACATATTTTTCATTATTTTAGTATTTTTATTTTTAAATTTTTATCATATAATTACAGAATTATTTCAATCATGATTAAGTATGCAGGTTCCTATAAAAGTGCTTTCATGATAAAATTAAGGTAAGATGTGTCTTATCTCAATATTCTGTGCTAGGTGGTTTTATGGATTTGAATACAGTGATCATTGGTGGATCTTTTTTTTTCATTTATCCTTGTACGAAGTAAAGGATATATTGTGATTGTGAAAAATTTAAGTTTTCAGATTTTAATGAAAATATCCATTTTGACCTTGCCTGAATCCATTTTGACTAGTTTCAGCATAATGTTCTGTATGTACATTCTTATCTCGCACAACTCAAAAAGATTAGCTGTGGGATGTTGAAATTTTGGATTTAGGACTGTTGTTACTTGTAGTTGTGCACCTTACCTTTTGATTGCAATTGACTGATCCAAAGAAGCCCAAAATCCCAAAAGATTTGGACTTTTTCTTAACTACAGTAATAATTCCTTATTCGTGTCAGGCTTCATCTCCTTTTTTTTTAATTTTTAAAAAATTTATATGTATTGATCTATTAATAATTATTCTATGATTGTAAAAAACTTTTTGCAATAAGTAGTAATTCAATAATAACAATTAAAAAAAAATTTATATATGAAAAAAAAATCAGAATTTATTAGTGAAATAAAATTTTGTATACTTTTAAAAATGTGTATATGTAATTTACATATTACATATGTGTAAATGTAATAGATTTAATATTAATTGAAAATTATAATTTAGAATTGTATTATTTTTGGATTTTCTTACGAGGAAGTTATGTGGTATCTTTTTCAGATTTTTTTTTCTGTTCAGCCTCCGGAACACTATAGAGTATTACTTCAGAGGATGAGTGAGCATGATATATATGAATGTAAATGTAGTGTAGTCTTGTACAGTCTCAGGTCAACCTTTCCTGAGATGTGTGGTTCCTTGGTGGTTGGGTTTCAGTTAACCATACATCTCAGGAATGATCGACCTGAGACTGTACAAGAATACATTTCATTACATTTATACACATCATCATCATTCATCCTCTGAACTAATACCTTATGGTGGTTCCATCTAAACAGTAAAAAGAAAAGGTGGTTTATATTAATAGAATTTAAATTCCTTGTTTTTCTTCTCTACTTTATTTTAGAATTTGTCAGTCCAGTTTTCGTGTTATACAGTTATATGAATTCCTGGTACCTATTTTTTAGATTTTGGCTTTTAATCTATCTACTTTCAGTGAAGAAATTCTCCATTGTGTTGTTTTTAATAACCTACCTACTCTTTGTCATTGGTTTTTGTTCCAGCATTTCTGTTATTTTAATTAGGCCTAATTATTTTATAAGAGACTAAAAATTTCATTATCTTTTAATTTTATCTCTTTTAATTGCTAGATCTAACCTATCCTTCTCTTATTTTAAATTATATAGACTACTATTTTTACATGAAATTCTAACACTCAATGCTTCAGCTCACAGAATTTCATGGCCCTAATATTGTACAATGACTTCCTCTTGAGTAATCCTGTCTTGAGATCTGACTGAAAGACTGTTTTACTCAAGAGGAAACTGTCATATTAATAAAAAACAAAGGAGGAAAAACGTTTTCTTTGCAAATATTGTTGTTTTCCATTGCTTTCATCTGTGCATTACTTTACGGCTAAAATATGTGATCCTCAAGATTGTTTTTCAGGCTATATCCAGTGTAAATTAATGTCCTTAATAACTAGTGAAGAACTACCTGCTCCTTTTGTATGAATAATTTCTTTATTTGGCCTCCTCACAGATAACCGTCTGTTATAAAATCTTTATTAAAGCTGCATGTTTCATAAAATTATACAAGCTTCTGCACGAGGCATGTGTCAGCTTATTTATAGGTCTCTGATACTTATGTGGTACAGTATCCTTATCAGCTTAATCTAATTTTCAGATATGTTGTAACCCCTTTTTTGAGATACTTGCACTTTCTGTCTCTGTTTATGATAATTCCTTGTTCACAGCTAACAATATTAGTAATGTTCATTTCAATTTATTCAGTCTGGAGATATACCTTTTTGCCAACAACTAGTGCTCTCGGTTCCAATGGCAGGAATTGGGGATTAATTGTTCATCCACTTGCTAAAAAATGGACAAATTTATCTTAATATCCTTGATTGCTTTTAATGTAACACACTGACATTACTTTGTCAGTTAGCTCTACAAACATTGCTTGTTAATTGCATTTGAATTCTGTTAAATCTATTAATTTGATTATAGGGATACATATATATTGTAGTCGAATGGCTTTGACGACAGTGGAACCTCAAAACCTTTCGGTGGCTGTGAAAAGGGCCGTTTTTGTGGCCAAATGGCTTCAGTGGCTCGTTGTTTAAAACCTCATAATAGCCTGAGAAGGGCTGTTGTGTCGTCGAATGCCTTCACCGACACGTTGTAGTCTTAAACATTTTGGCAGCCCTGAAAAGGGCTGTTTTTGTTGTTAGCTCTGAGAAGAGTGGTTGGATCCGAGTGGTAGTCTCCAGCTAAGTTTACTCGACTCCAGTTGTGGAGTTGTGGCTTGTCCGTAAATCTGACCAGGCTTTCCCTCAGCGGCAGTTGGGTTCCCACTACAGCGTGGTAGTAGAGACAATCAGAGCCCCACAGTGTTGGGTCAGCGTTGGTCATCATTCACCAGCGTGGCCAAGGTGGTTCTCCCCGAGCGATCCCACGCTGGGCCAGCTCTCGTAGTTGTATCTGCTGGCCAGGGCAATGGAAGCCCTGCGAGCTGGAGCAGGTATGTAGTATCCACATCCAGCGACTCCCTTGGCAGGCCAGGCAGGCCTGCTGCTCCTGCCAGGTGGTCCGCATCGAATTGGCTAGGGAACTCCTTTCAGGTTCTTCCATCTTCTTCTTCTCTGAGGTCGTCTCTAGACAGTGGTTGATGGTGAAGTCAAGTATCACGCCAAAAAGCCTTCATTTATTAGAGCCTGTAGTAGTGGGGTAGTGCTGCTGTATATGCACAAGTTGCATGATGGGAGTGCCCGCCTGTGCATGCTGTTAGTATACTGTGATCCCTCTTGACATTTCCTCATCCTTGAGCATCGCCAAGTTAAAGGCATGTGGTAAAATAAATAAAATTATATATATACATGAGGGTAAGTCAATATTTATCCGCAATTTAGTTATATTTTTGTTTATGTTGGTAGTACTGTCGTTTTGCGTCAATGA